>VYXH01002064.1:19517-33961 GCA_013397275.1 Burhinus bistriatus
CCCCCCCGTCTATCAGAAACAACTGCAACAGTGCTAGACTCCACAAGATATAGTCTAGCAGGTAAGCGATAACAGAGTGTCAGTGACAAAGGTCAGAATTAAAGGGCATAGTTTGATAATTGAGAAAAATAAGGATACACTTGGCCAAATATGCATATGGAGTTGAAGAAAAGTAGATTACAGGAAGAGAAACAAGAAATAAATGGGAAAAGCTGTTTTTATTATATGGGACAGCAAGAGACAGAGTCAAAAAATGTATTCAAGCTTACAAGCCACTGAGCTACCAATTTCTTCAGAACATGAAGAACAATTCTCTGGGGAGAAGTCCGTGTACAGCAGATAGCCACACCATCAGGAGTATCAACTTCTCCCCACACCTGATCCACCACATCAGAAAGAGAAAAGATATTGGTGTCTGTTAACTACTGCTAAGAGATCTGAAGCAAGCAGCTAAGAAAAGTAAGGACTGTATCTGCGACACACCTCTATAGATGAAATTTCTTTAGGTAGCTAAACTTCCCCTGGAAAATTTTCTGGATACCAGGAATCAGAAAGACAGTGAGTTATTGACTGCTTTAAAGATTTGCATAGTACTTATAAACTACAAGGTTTGCATAAGCTTGCATTGGAATAGGGCAATCCCAAGGTTGATCATACAGCTTAGATCCCCTTCCAATAAAAATGGCATGAATTCAAGTCTTACCCTTTATACAGGCACCATCAGGGCAGCCCTTTTAAGCTCTTAACCACGAACTACCATCTCCTTTTCTAGCCCCAAAACAATCTCCAAAACATCTCAAGATCACAGTTGTGCAAAGGCACTAGAAATCAATAGTAAACTCAGTTTGTCTGAGCCTGACAATAAGGAAAGCTCCATCCCTTTGGCATATAATGACATCACTACCACCTCTGTACCTCTTCTGCTCCCACCAGAAACGCATCTTGTAGGCCTGTTCCCCTTCATTCCATCAATCCAGACAATTACTGCTGCAATGCTCAAGAAAGGTGAGCCCTTTTAATAAGCAGCAGCTGTAAGAGTCTGAGGGCACTATCATAGCCTGTTTTGCTTCACATGGCCATACATAACACCAGTGTCACTGCAACAAAGTTCATGTGGTGGACTTAGCAGCTTGAGGTTTACACTTGGACTTAATGATCTTACAGGTCTTTTCCAACCTAAATGATTCTATCGTTCTATGTAGTCAGGCCTGAGCTAGTCCTAAACTAGCTCAGTAATACCAGCTGTGTAGCCACAACAGCATTTAACTCACGAGCTAAGTACCTGAACTGGTTAGTATAGCACTAACATGGGCAAACCTAGAAGCCCTTCAGTACAGGCATACCTGATGTGGTCATATAATTGCAGGCTGGAAAGCATAGACTTACCCTGTGGTAGCATAAAATGGAATACAGTAGTTTAGAGGGGGCCCCAGGGCTCTGTAAGAGAACATAATTGTTTTGTGGACAACAGCAAAGATGTGTAAACTTGAAGGACGGAAATCATGTCATGGTTGCTCCTTGCTAAAAATATTCCCACAATTACCCATTCAGGAAAAAATTCAATTGCCCTCTCTCTCTAACATACAGAAGGAACACAGTTGCCACTAACTTTTAATGAATAGTTTTCAATACATTTTACTATACAAATGGATTGTTTTCAAAGATAAATATTTCACATTAATGATTTACAAGCTCACTATGCCACTTAAGTTTTCTAATCAGTTTTAAAGATGTTTGTTTCTTTAAAAAGAATAAAGACTTCCTATCATAAGTGGATAGATCTGAACAACACAACAGAGCCAAGANTAAAATAAACTACCATTTCTTTTCCTGGAACAACTCACTTTGGGAAAAAAAAAAAAAAATTCATGGCAGTCATGAGGATAAAAGAAAAGAGAATTGTAAATTTTTCAGGACAAATTCTAACCTTTCAGTGACAGCTGCTGCAGACTTAGAATACAATTGTTGAAGGACACCAACTGCCTTTCCCCCCNGTACTTATAAACTACAAGGTTTGCATAAGCTTGCATTGGAATAGGGCAATCCCAAGGTTGATCATACAGCTTAGATCCCCTTCCAATAAAAATGGCATGAATTCAAGTCTTACCCTTTATACAGGCACCATCAGGGCAGCCCTTTTAAGCTCTTAACCACGAACTACCATCTCCTTTTCTAGCCCCAAAACAATCTCCAAAACATCTCAAGATCACAGTTGTGCAAAGGCACTAGAAATCAATAGTAAACTCAGTTTGTCTGAGCCTGACAATAAGGAAAGCTCCATCCCTTTGGCATATAATGACATCACTACCACCTCTGTACCTCTTCTGCTCCCACCAGAAACGCATCTTGTAGGCCTGTTCCCCTTCATTCCATCAATCCAGACAATTACTGCTGCAATGCTCAAGAAAGGTGAGCCCTTTTAATAAGCAGCAGCTGTAAGAGTCTGAGGGCACTATCATAGCCTGTTTTGCTTCACATGGCCATACATAACACCAGTGTCACTGCAACAAAGTTCATGTGGTGGACTTAGCAGCTTGAGGTTTACACTTGGACTTAATGATCTTACAGGTCTTTTCCAACCTAAATGATTCTATCGTTCTATGTAGTCAGGCCTGAGCTAGTCCTAAACTAGCTCAGTAATACCAGCTGTGTAGCCACAACAGCATTTAACTCACGAGCTAAGTACCTGAACTGGTTAGTATAGCACTAACATGGGCAAACCTAGAAGCCCTTCAGTACAGGCATACCTGATGTGGTCATATAATTGCAGGCTGGAAAGCATAGACTTACCCTGTGGTAGCATAAAATGGAATACAGTAGTTTAGAGGGGGCCCCAGGGCTCTGTAAGAGAACATAATTGTTTTGTGGACAACAGCAAAGATGTGTAAACTTGAAGGACGGAAATCATGTCATGGTTGCTCCTTGCTAAAAATATTCCCACAATTACCCATTCAGGAAAAAATTCAATTGCCCTCTCTCTCTAACATACAGAAGGAACACAGTTGCCACTAACTTTTAATGAATAGTTTTCAATACATTTTACTATACAAATGGATTGTTTTCAAAGATAAATATTTCACATTAATGATTTACAAGCTCACTATGCCACTTAAGTTTTCTAATCAGTTTTAAAGATGTTTGTTTCTTTAAAAAGAATAAAGACTTCCTATCATAAGTGGATAGATCTGAACAACACAACAGAGCCAAGACCAATTCTCATTGTGACTAGCGAAGGAAAATAGCTTTGGTTTACTGTATTTGTTGAAGGTTATATTGCTTGTTTTATGGAGTAGGAATAAAGTACAGTGACTTTGCATAGCTAGCCAGCCCTGTGTTTGTAGTTTATGATCACACAGACTCAAGCAGAATTAGAGTAACAAAAAGGCCTAGATAGCAGGAAACCAAAAATGTATAGCATAGCTACTGAAGGAGGCATTAATTCAGAACATTTAACTCAGGAAAAACAAGAAGTCCAACTCAATTTCCAAGCAGCTTAAATACTGCTCCTAAATAAAAGAATTCAATTTGTCCCATTTCACAGGGAATACCTAAGATGATGAAGAGCACGTATTTCATTCCTTATCTACCTTTTTTCTTTCAAGACTTCTCACAGTTATTTGGAATTTCACTTCCAAGGAAGTGGCTGTTTCATCTCTACCTTTGCTTCTTAGCTATTATGTTAATCCTGTATTTTAATAGTTACTGTTTGTCCAGTTGTTTCTGATATTTATAGATTTCATGACAGTTTGCTGATCACAAAATAAATTTTCTATTTAAAACAGCAAAGACCAGGTATTTAGTCACACAAAGAAACCAGAGACAAAAAAAACCTACACCAAAACATGAAGAAAGACACCATAGTTTGACTAGATGTCTTTCAGCTTACAAGTAAAACCTGGGAATAGTCCAAATGCATTTGTATTGTTCCACAATCTGTTTATAGGTGCTGAGAACAGAAAGAGAGTGCTACATTCCATATGTTTGTTCAGTCTCATAGACAAACCCTTATTACCATGCAGGCCCTAAATGAAGTTTAACAGAATTTCTGGAGGCCTTGGGGTGCTAAATCGGTATTATAAAAGGGCTTGCAATCTCAAGAAACATCGCTTATCATTTCCTTGACTAACCTAATCATTATAGGCATCTTCAACAAACAGAAAACTGTGTAAATTTGCAGTTAATGTTTGCCAGTACCTACGGAAAAATGGTTAGGCAAACTGGTTTTTTTCAGTTGGGGTTTGGTGTGTAGAGAATGAAAAGATTATCTGTATTTAAGCTGAACTGCAATGACTTGACCTTATAGCAGCTACATGCACACATGTGCACCAGTTTGTCACTGGAGAAGTGCAATATAATAATTTTGGTATGTCAGAATGGGTGGATATAGTCACTTCTGAAAGATAGACAATTATGTTACTCAAACTTAGGTAATTAGAGACAGGTAGATAATTGACAAAGTAGAATTTCTGACAGACCATGTTACAGTTCTTGGTACAAACCTGACAATGAAACATCATTTCAATTAGAGTTGTTGTTTTACATTCCTTCTTTTTCTTAATTCATTTATTGCTACCAATAATGACATTCCAAAGGCACAGTGCACCTAGATTTTATGAGTTTTGTTTCCAAGTAAATCTATAAAGTGCTGCAGATAAAAAAGAAAACCACCTTATGATGTCACATCAATATGTTACTCATTAACTGATTTTAAAAACTAGCCTGAGCTGGAGTCACACCAAGACTGCACTTCCTATAGCAATGAAAGGCTGCACATTTGAAGGATTGCTCTAGAACTTAACTTACCTAACTCCGCAGTTTACTCCAGTAAAATGATGAGAAAAGGGAATTCCTTGGAGGACTCCGTTTTTCATTCCGAAAGGCAGAACAGCTTCCGGAAGTCAAGTAATGACACCCCAGTCAGCCCTACAGAAAGTTTTGGATCAGTATTTATAAGGTAAATCCTGATGTGTTTGAGTGTTCTGTACATACTTGATGCCGGGGAGGACAGGGCAGCAACACAGGAGGGCACTGGGACAAATACACCAGTGAAAATACCCTGAATGAGGAAGCTTAATATGAGAAGGCAATGCATGTAGAGATGGTAATTTCACTCATGTTACCGATTGCAACGGGAAGGGAAGCGCTACTGTAAAGAAGACATTTGTAAGGGAGGACAGCAGTGTGGTGTTGCCTCTTTCTATGTTATGCTGAAGTAGGGCTTTGAATGTGTACAGCACTGTGAGCTAATAAACTCAAGTCTTAAAATTACCTCTGTGAGGTCATCCAATACTATTGGATGATACTCTATGATATTTGAGTAAATCTCTGCACAAAACACATGTAAGTTTTGTTAGAACAGGAATTTAACAAAATATTTTCATGTGTGTTTTGGCCTATATGAAACTTTACAATGCTTATTAAATTATGTTTCAAGAGAAATGCTACCATAATCATAAGGAGTATTCATGAAAGTTGAATGCTTTCATGAATTAATACTGTTAAAGGGTTTGCTGATAGAACAGTTGCAAACAATTTTAAGGGGAAATCTGTTTTCTTACTTTGGAAGGGTGAACTTGCGGACTGCGGACTCACATTGAGATGGAATTCATTGCAACGAAGAGTTCTGGATAAATCATGCACATTTTAGACAGCATAGATAAATGAGGGAGGGCAGTGTCAGAGGGTTACTGGCACTCACCACTTATCCTTCCCCATCTACTGCAGGAGATGTGCACAAATTCTTTCTATGGGGTGATAGCTCATATCACTAACTGGGTCACAAGTATAAATAAGTGTGCTGGTCTCATTTTTCCTCTTTTGAAATGTTATTAGGGCTTTTTAATATTATATCTGCATAATGTCCTTTCTTCCAACTCAAATGTCAGAGAGATGATGTCCAACGGTTTGAACAGAGAATAAGGAATCAGAAAGTTTAAGTTATAATTGGAGCGCTCAAAGGCTCTTACCTAGTACTAATTACTTAGAGCCTGTTTCTTAAAACAACATCCACATGCATTTTTGTATGCCTCTCTTGATCTCATGTACATGATTAGGTGTGGGACATGAGTACGTACATTGCCATATAGAGGGTTCAACACAAGTAGGTGATGTTTAACCACTTCTAATTTGGGCAATAGAAAGTTTGCCCTCTTTCCTCTGACCAGCCTGGAACACTGGGCAGATTTACTTACTTTTTTATTTACCACTAGATAACCAGTACACAAAAAGCTACCATATATGCTCTGATAACAACATGATCAGCCCTTAGAAAGAACAGAGTCCTTTGCCTCAGATTTCGCAATAATCAACTTGCCTGCCAAGTAGTGAGTGGCAGGAGCAGGCCTTCTAGAAACCCAGTTTACTCAATTGCTGTTGAAATAAGAGGGATAATAAGATCATAAACCCCTGCTGTGAATCTATACCTCTATCGATAGCAAAAACAGAATAGCAGGCTGCAAATACTAGACAGTCTAATAAGAAGAATGCATGACTGCACGCACTGAGCTAGTAACTAGGCTGAGCTCTCACAGAACTTCTTTTCACGTGTTTGTCACAGTCACGATACACTTACCCAAACCGAGCCACATGGTAAAAAAAAAAAAAAAAAAGGGAAGATGCTTTGGGGAAAAAAAAATGTAGGCTCTGCATTTTTAGGCACTATTTTCAATACAGGCCTATTTATGTAGAGCGTATTTCCCATATATGAAGATGTACCCACAGACAAAATTTACTATATTAATGATTGCACTTGTTCATTCTAATTATTCATGCCTGAGGACAAAAACTGACTATATGCCTAAGTTTTTATATACCTCTGCTTTCACGTCACTGTAATTGACACCATGTGGATGAGCACAAATTTGCCAGAATCCAGAGACTTATTAACATTTCAGACAGGGGAGCTCACAGTTTATCACTATAGCAGCATGTTATTCCTGATACAGAGTGGAACTGATTTCAGAAGGAAATTAAGACTCTGGAGCTATAGCTGACGTGTCAGCCATGCATAATAGATCAAAGATTTGTATTGATAAAAAGTATTGACCAGATGTGTATGCAGCATTTTATCAGCATGAATGTATAGAGTTGTTCTGACATTACAACAAAACATTTTCCAGTAGTCCAGATCAAAACATTGGCAAAAATGATAGGGATCACAATGTCCCCTGTGGAGCCCATCTCTATAATGTTAGTCAATACCCTGCATCCAGATCTCTTAAACTTTAGAAAAATCTCAAGCTTTGTGGTTTTGACCAGTCTTCAGAATGACCCTGAAAAAAATACATTGAACACAAGAGAATGAGATTTTTAAGCAATTTAGATCAGGACTACTGACCACCAGCTCTGTGAATGTCATACTACTAGGTAGGTTAACATGAATCCTAGCAATAATCAAATGCAGTTTGTATATCAAATGCTTGTTAAAAAAAAAAAAGGTGAAGATTCAGGATTTGCCAGTAACATTGATATTAGGTAAAAGTTATAAATAAATTAAAAAAAAAAACAAACAAACAAACAAAATACAGTATGGAGACATGTTTTCTGAATGAAAAGTCACTGAAATGGGAGTCAAAAAGGTCCTCGACTAATCCTGGCTTGACAGCTCATATGGTGCATTGCAATGTGTAAATCAATTAAATGAAATACTTCTGTTTTCCACCTGTAATCTGACATTAATACTTACCTATCTTTTGCATACAGCAGAATAACAGAAAAACTGTGTAGCAACTTGTAACAAACTGTAAAGATTATATTGTTGCAGTTGGCTTTTTGTTTGGACACAAGAAAGGATCCATACATTCAGGTTTTTTCTCTGAAAATTTTTGCATGGGAATGTGAACTTTTTTTTTTTTAAGGAAATTTCCTTCTGCACTGAAATTATACCCCTCAGAAACATCCAATGCACTGCTGTAAGGCTGAGGCTTAGTTCAGACTAATCCAAGCAGCCATGTTAAAGAGATAAGGACAGACCTACCATCTTCTAAAAGGTGCGTTGTCTTTATAGCTCAGTTATGAGCACCTGAAACACTGGCAACCACTTTACTGCTTAATGGCTTGCACCTGGGATTTGGCATTCACCCTTTGTGGCCTTGCTATGCAAGACATATCTACTTTTTTTGTTTTCCGCCAAGAGTAATATAGTTCCTAGTTCTAAATGAGACAAACCAGTAAGCCTATCCAGCTCAGTAGAATAGTTTATTGTTCACAACCCCATCTGATGTAAAACCTATGCGAGAACTGATAGCATGATTCATTCCTTCACATTATGTTGTGTCCCTCACCTTCCTCTCCTCGGAATAACAGCAATCCTTGTCCAAGCTCCTGGAAAGTCTGGGCACTATTTTTTCTTGTGGGAGATTCCATTTATCCTCAAAGAAGCTGTGCTAACTTTCACTTTCTTACATA
Source organism: Burhinus bistriatus (assembly GCA_013397275.1). Classification (NCBI taxonomy): domain Eukaryota; kingdom Metazoa; phylum Chordata; class Aves; order Charadriiformes; family Burhinidae; genus Burhinus; species Burhinus bistriatus. The sequence continues at coordinate 27,924 of VYXH01002064.1, forward strand.
CTTAACATACGGTACTGCTGCCCTTTAGAGACTGCCAGACAACTGAAGGTTTCTCTCAACAAAATGATCACTGTATTTAGACCTACCATGAATGTTTGCATGCGTATCTGGTTCAAAAAGGTATCCATGTGTATTCTTTTAAGATACACAAATGCAATAATTACATACATGCATGCATATTATTCATTTGATGTCTTAAATACACTGGTGCACCTGGATCGAAATTTTCGTCCATGTAATCTGTATACAGAGATGTCACACTTGGATGTCACCGAGGATTTCCTTTGAACACGTATAAGAAGATGACAAATCAAGCTAAGCTGATCCACCAGGGTAGAACAAGCAATATTTGTATTTATCTTTTCCTGCCTAGCTGACCAATATATTAAATGATGGTTATAAATGCAGGAAAATGGATTTCACTGCCATGGGATTTGGTACTTTCATTATAAATGACAAGATCTAGGCATCACAGCATTCTAACAATGCCATCCATGAGGCATCCAGGGCAGTATATTGCTTGGAAATATGCCATGACTACTTTTTTTTTCCCCTCACGAACTAAGAGGAGACACTGACCTGTGTTTTTCAGTAAAGTGCCAACTGGCTGAGTGCCATCTCACAGGTAGCAGAACTGAACTATCACATGTCACAAGGTTGATTTTTCAGAATATAAGACAGTTGCCGTGATCAATTTGGAGACATAAATGTTCCTTTACTTCACCAGTTCCTCTGTGTTTTGCCATTAACCCTCCTTCCCATACTGTTCTTTTGATCAGTATGACACACAGTAAGACACATGAGTAAGACGCACAGCATGCAGTGTGTCTTCTGTGGCGCTGCACATTAAGTTATGTGAAGGCCACTGGCATCAAAATGGCAGTAAACATGCTGATGGAGCACACATACAACGTGTTGCACATACAGTATGAGGGAGGCTGACGCCACATTACTAATACTCCAGTAGTTTTGTGTAAGAATTTCTCTCCTTTCTCCTGCTGGGTGCTACAGTACATAATTGTAGTGTAGTCTCCTTCATTCACTTGCTTCAGTATTCAGACACAACAAAAAGCCTCAGCGTGCCTCACCATTTGTGGTGAGAAATGCTCTAACTAGCTTTCAGCCCAGCTTACTTCCTATGTCCTATGCACTTCCTTGTCCAAAGGGGAGTTCAACAAATAGAGTAATCCAGGCTCCTTTAAACAAAAAACAGGAACAGATAGGCAGATACGACTTCTAGCAAACTGTTCAGAAGAAACCAAATACCTGATATAGGTCTCTATAAAGCAATCTCACACTTTTAAAAACAAATAAATTATTAAACTCTTAATCCAGGCAAGGAACGGGTATCAGTTGGTCAAAACTGCTTCTCACTCCTTACAAAACTGCACCGTCACTGTGTTTTAGCCCTAGTTATCTTCTACAGACTATTCAGGACCTTGGTTTACTCCATTTACTTTGAGCATACTTCAAGTACGCCGAGTAACATGCACATGTTTCTGAACATTCCTGCTTGAGGCAGGAGTATCCCTGACATCTGATCAGATCAGGTATGGCTTTGTCTAGCTGGGTCTTGTAACCTCCAAAGAGAGTCTACAGTCTCTCTGGGCAACCTCTTCCAATGCTGCGCCATTCTCTTAGTGCATCTTTTTTTTTTTTTTCTGTCTTTTCTAGTCTGCACCTCCCAAGCTGTAAGCCATTTCACTCTGGTTTGTGGCTGACTTGCATATATCCTAGAAATCAAAATTTTTCACTGTTTCAACATCTTTCCAAATGTCTATTAGTTTGTGTCTCATACTATCACAGGTCCTATTTCTATGGTATTATCCAACATGTCTGCTTTGCTATCGCATTTCAACAGAGTAATATAAGGACTTATTTAGGAGCTCTTTTGTCACTTAATGGCTTCCAAGGCATTTGAGTAGCTTTCACAGAATCCTACCAATGCACAATACCATACAGAAAACTGAAGACAAGACATACAATGACGTATAATCCAAAGTACCTATATTTAGGTACTGTTAAGGCTGTATCTCTTCATACCTTTTCACACCTGCAAAGAAGTACAGAAGAATTCTGTACTGAGGAGAAATGTGCTCAAAGTATATAGAATGCCAGAAATCACTGTATTCATTTTCTCCTGTTTTCCTTCCCAAGAACCTCCACCACATTCAGGCATGCTGATAATCACCATATAAGCTGAGAAATACTTTGTGAACAGCCTTGATGAATGACTGTACTGAAATAAAACCCCGAGATACATAAATACTGGTGACTAAGAGAGTCTCTAACCCTGTTTAGTTCCAGCTAGATTGTCTTTTTTATCATTCATCGGCAATATCCCATCCAAAAATCTCTAGCCACGGATAGCAGTCCTACTGCTTTTTATACTGACCTTTCTAGTGTGTCTCATTGGGCTCCTCTACTTTTCCTTCCTCACATCATTCAATACAGGATTCATAATTACTCTGATAAATTAAGGAACACTCTGAACAAAACAAGAGTGAAATTCAAAAAGGATATGTAGAAGGTCATACTTAGTCAAATCTAACAATCAGCTGCTAGAGGAGAACAACATCTCAGTGGTCCTTCATAAAAGCTTCGCCAGGTCACAGTGATTCAACACTTAAACCTGAGCCAGTCTCACACTGCTGTGAAACACATAAACACTTCACTACGAAACACAAACAACAATAGTGTGTATAGGACAGATAAAGTAAACTTGTAACGTTGCCTCTATTCAGCCTTTGTAAGGCTTCTGCTGTCCAGCTCGGGGCACTGGAGGTCAGAAAAGATACGAACTTATTAGAGACCGTTCATAGGAAAAAAAAGAAGTCCAGAAAACACAATTTATACCTTTTATCTGAGGCTACAGAGAAGAAAATGGGGTAAAATGGGAGACAGTTTTTCAGTGTTCTTCATATTGAATAAATTAAGAAGCTATGGCTTTAAATTTCAGCAAGAAGGATTCAGGATCACGTTAGAGATTAAGGAGGACTTCCTCTGGATGTCAGCAAACACCGGAATTGATTGCCTGGATACATTGCCAACTTTTAACAACAACTTAGACCACTGATGAGTGGTGTTCCTCAGGGGTCAGTACTGGGACCAGTGCTGCCCAACATCTTTGTCGGTGACAGGGACAGTGGGATTGAGTGCACCCTCAGCAAGTTTGTTGACGACAACAAGCTGCATGGTGCAGTCGACAAGCTGGAGGAGAAGGATGCCATCCAGAGGGACCTCAACAGGCTTGAGAAGTGGGCCTGTGCAAACGTCATGAAATTTAGCAAGGCCAACTGCAAGGTCCTGCACCTGGGTCAGGGCAATCCCATGCACAAATACAGTCTGGGCAGAGAATGGATTGAGAGCATCCCTGAGGAGAAGGACTTGGGGGTGTTGGTTGATGAGAAGNATGTGGCTTTAAGCAACCTGGCCTAGTGGGAGGTGTCCCTGCCCATGGCAGTGGGGTTGGAACTAGATGATCTTTAAGGTGCCTTCCAACCTAAACCATCCTGTGATTCTTGCCAGGAATGATACAGGAATAGCAGGCCTTGCCTTGTGATAGGGAATGAACTTCATGACTTGGTGAGTATAGATTATAGAAAAACCTCAACCCTCTCTGAGGCTTAATGTAGTCTCTTCAGAGGAGGAACATTTCAATTTTTGCCTACATGGCATCACCAGTACTGCAAGCATTAAACAGTAATCAGTAATTTTATAGTACACTAATTTCTCTTCCTTTCCCCAATCTGCACTTCAGCAATTAGAGGAAAAAAACAGTCCAGATTTTCACACAATAGTCTTTGTTGGTGACAGTTTGGTCTTCACATACTTGCTTTACTGTATTTCTATACATGAGCAATTATACCTGTACAGTAAAAGGTCCTTTGTACTTTTTTTGCATATGTAAGACTTGCCACAGCATATCAAAATAAAATTATAAGGTTTTCCAGTATATTCCACATACATGAGCAGCTGCACATTTGATTGTTTAATATAAGGCACTCCTCTACATATTACTGAGAATCCTGGCATTCAGGACTTTTGGGAGTATGTCTTCTCGCTCTGGAGTTGCTGCACCATGCACAGTTTGACAAAGCTCGGCTATAGAGCTTCCTTTTCAAATCCTCCAAAAAACACAAGCTGTAGTCATTGCTTATTACTTCGACCATCATTGACAGGTAATAATAAACTGTACTAAGGAGGCATGTGTTGAAAATTTGCCAGAAACAAGTCCCTCAAGAGTTAAGATATCATGATATGGAACAAAGTATTTAGTAAGGACTCACGTTCAGTGTCTAGGCTGCAGGCATCAATTTATTTGAATGTAAGGTTCTTCTACAGTAAATACCTGGACTAATTAAAACAGAGAGCTTTGCATACCTTGAGAGTCGAGCCAGACAAAACTAAAACAGAGACTGAGCTCCAGGGACCAAGCAGCTCCGTTCCAGTTCTTGCACCACTGAGGTAGAGGCAGGAACCTCTGGAGATGAGTGAACAGAACAGTCAGCAGTTACTCTTATCTCCTGTAGCTAAACCTGCCAGAGACTGAAAATCCAAGCACTTAAAAGGGCAGCTGATTTTATTTTTTCAAATATCTGAAAGTCAGATTCTCACCTACTGTCAACCAGCGTTGTTCTGCTAGAGAGCTACACAGGAGTTATTCAACCACAAGTCTGCCTTCAGCCTCAAAACTAGGACTAAAATAGCAACTGATACCTTTCTAGTGCAATGAAAGACCTCCAAAAATGAGATGAAGGGTAGGCTGTCGCTTTTCCTACTGATTCCAGACATACTGTGCATGCCTTAGTGGTGCACACTGATGTGAGAACAATTCCCAGGGAAACCAAAACCTCACACTGCTTGCTGCACCCCAGCAAAGGGTCCTGGGTCCAAATAGACACAGGATGCCAACCCTGACTTCCCTGACTCCTTCAGTTCCAGCTCTGCTCACAGCCTAGACAGCTGAAATGGAGCCTATTCTGTTATCTTTTGGATAAATGGGATGTCACTATATAGCCACAAATTGCATCTGGCATCAGGGGGTAGGAGAGGCTCTTCAATGCAGTGCAAACCTGCTCAGGTGCTCCACAGGGGACCATAAGGCAGCAGTCAAAGTTTCCTATGTGCAGGACCGAACAGGTCTGAATAATCCGTCTTGTAAATTAAATCTCATTTATTTTCCACATATGCCTTGCTTTTCCTGTTAAATAATACGTGAACATTAGTTAATGGTGTCTCCCAGAAATACAGCCATTTTAAATGTCTTCCTTTCTTAGACTCGAGCTAATCAACCCACCTGGTCTAGCTAAGACCATACAGCATTCTCGCATTTTCTGTAGGATGTGTGTGCCCCAGCACCTATGGCAGTCCTGAGCCTTTTCACCACTGACATCTCTTTTCTTTTACTGATTTCCTGAATATATTGCAACAATACCTTAGTTCTTGCACCTTCAAAATACGGTGTAAGTATCAAGCAATCCTAACAATGCCACTGGCAGGTTGACTGATTTGCTTCATACATCTTTTAATCTGAAATGTACATTGGTATCTATATCCTACCCTGATATCCACTAACAGCGACCACTCTCCTGTACATGTGCTCCCCTTACCTCTGTGAACAGTCCGGCAGTTACGAAGAAAACTTAATATATTCTATTTTTAATTCTATTTGTACATTCTAACACACTAAACCATAAAAAGAGACCTTTTTCTGGAGATGTTACTTCAAACTCGCATCCCAAGGCTGGCCTTCCTTAGATTGTACCATTACAGCCACAGACTCCATCTTGGCTTTGTGAAAGTATTAGTTGACCAAACTGAACATCAACTTGGCTATTAACCAGGTAACAGAAACATTTTTTAAATGCACAGTGACAGTTTGTGCCTGCCATGCGAGATGACTTGTGCCAAACAATGCCATTTAACCTTCCTGAGGGCAGGCAACTTCCCTGACAGCCCCGCCAGCGTGTGCCAGGGGAAGGCTTCGCTCTCTCTGCTTTTTGTGCATTAGGTCATTTCCTGGGCAGACAAACCAG
>VYXH01002064.1:34461-47847 GCA_013397275.1 Burhinus bistriatus
TGCCCCGCCATGGGGGGAGGCGGCTGCGGAGAGTTACTCGGCGGTCCCGGCGGCGGCCGGGCCCTGTGAGGCGGCGGGGGCGGCCGGCGTTGGGCTCGGTGGCGTGTTGGGGGCTTCGCTGTTCTGGGCGTTGGCTTTGGTTTGAAGTTCATGGGGAAGAGTCGCCGAGGGGTCTCCGCGTCCAGGCTTCAGTTAAGCACGAACATCTCCTCTCAGCAGGGATCTGCGCTCTTGAGGAGGCGGCCCTGAGCACAGCGTTGAACTCTGAAGTTGTACTTTTAGGAACAAGGCGTATAAATGTTGCTTCTAGTGATTTCATGCAGCAGCATGGAAATCCTCTGCCGTAGCACAGAAATCCACTAGCTGTGCTTTATCACTTGCAGTAATGTGCATGGGCTCCAGTGGGAAGCTATGATCCTGTCCTCTGGGTGCCAGGAAAACGCAGAACTTCGTTGTAAGTTCACAAACTTTGATAGAGGCAATATGCAGTAAAATGGGAGTTCAGTCTGACTTCTGTCCCAGACTGAGATGGCACAGGCTGCTCGGGCAAGGTGGTGGGTGTTCACCTGCCTTGGCATGGTTCCCCACCATGCTTCTTGCCCAGCATGGCCATACACATATCTGGCCTCCTCCCACTTTTTAACCTGAGCGGTACTGTAAAAATTGAGCAGATGAAGAGATCAAAAATAATTAATATCTTGTCTTTGTGAGGAAGAGGAGACCTTGCTGGCTGGTGAAGGCTGCTTAGGCTAACTAATGGAAATCAGGAAATTAACTAGGGAAATCAGAGGGCTTCCCCTTCCATGGGTCGCAGGATTCCCTGCACTCACCTGAGGCCACTGATCTTCCCAGCCTCTGATGGTGGCTGGGGACGTCAGGGGTTAAAGGCAGCATCTCCTGCATTGGTCTTTGGCTTCCTGTGGAGGACTCGGGTTGTTCAGGTGCTTGTATGCCATGATGATGACCATCATGTGAAAATCTTGCTGGAATCAAGCAGCTGTCTGGTTCCATACCAGGCTCCCAATTCGGATGGGACTTGGCAGTCCTAGGGATGCTATTTGAGAAGTTAAGCATCTGCGAAAGAAGAAACTGAAAAATCTGGGGCTCTCTCCTCAGAAGAAGAAGAAAAAAAAGGTTACTTTCTCCTAATCTGGGATGATTCCCCTCCCAAAGAACTTTCTTCACAAAGATTTAATCTTAAACAGCCTCCAGGAGAAGTAAGAACAAGTTACCAGCAACTAGCTCTTTCTCTGAAAAGAAACTCTGAGGTCTGTGGGATTTTTTTTCCGGAATTGTTGTATCCCTGATGTCTAAGCAGGTGGATTCTCAAAGTATGTATCACAGTGAAATCTATTGCCACAAATAACTTGCTTGTTAGAGAGCACTGGGAATCGAAGTGTCTTCTAAGTGTCCTTTATCCTGTATGGTGTAGTCACATCAGTGATTTCACATTACAAATGAGACATAATTCCCTGACCTTCTCTAAAGCCTTCTGACTGCAAGCCTTGGGTCCTGATCCTCCACACAGAATGATACCAGTGAACTTAACGAAGTTCTTCAGGTATGCAAGATCTGTATCTGATTTTTCCCCTGAAAACAGGACTAGGAGTCCAAGACAGTGTATAGAAAGTTTGATGTCAGAGACATTGCACATGAGCCAGCTAACTGACCCTCTGTTTTGTCCTCAGATGTTTAATCTTTTAGTGCTGAATCAGCTACAGTTGTAGAATTGAGATCAGCTTTAACCAGTATGAGTCTCGCTCACTATAACTCGCCTTTTTTTAGCTGTCAATTTCTGCTGTTCAGTAGAAGGTAGGTGTCATGCAGGGGATAGCTAGGCAGTCTGTTTTGCTGCAAGCTACAGTGCTCAGCAATACCAGCCTGGGCAGCAGGAGGGTGAAAAGACTGGGGTAGGCAAAAAAGTTGAAATGCTTTGTCTTAAACTAGAAAATTGTTTAAGCGTTTGCTGGCTGGAAACAAAGTTGGAATTTATTTGCCAGTCCCATTTAACTGGTAGCTGAATCCTTCTAACAAACCATCATGTTCATTTAAGTGTGAGTTAACCTCAGAAACCAAGTAACTTTGGATTGGCTAATGTGAAGCTATAGGAGGGATTGTTCAGCTGAAGAACAAGAACAGAATCTTGGGTTTGATTCAGTTAGAAGTGAATTTGCAAAAGTTGGATTGCTGAAGCTTTGTTTTCAGAAACTTTTGTAAATAAACGTGTGTGGTTGTGGTGGAGTTTCATTCCTTTCATGTACTTCCAGGGAACAATATGCAACCAACAGAGCTCATGCTGACCTCTATTTGAAAAAAATCCTAGCAAAGTTGTAGAGGCTTAGGGAATCTTTTAGTGTTTTCCAAAGCTCAGGGGAGATAGATCTATGTATATACTGTAATCTGTACTTCCTGGAGGTACGCTTAAAGTGTTGCTAAGTTTAGAGATGGACTTTATAGCTGATGTGTTTCTGCTGCTATCATAAAGGTGTCCCTGGTGGATAGGTGCTTCTGAAGAATTGAAGCTGTTTTTTAGTTTTTTTCTTGTTGGATTTGGTTTTTTTAATTATTTCAAGACTAGATCTGAGAAGATTATATTTATCTGCCAGTGATTCAGGAAGCTTTATACAGAAAGAGTTACGTACATTCATACTGATTTAGAAAAAGGGCTTCTTTGGCATGTTTAGCAATAGTCTTTGCAAAGTTTACAGTACATCTCTGTGGGTTGTACGACCTCAGAGAGAACACTATGTGGAAGATGGGCGCTGTTATTAGGCCGACCCAAAATAGTGATGTGCCAAAAGTCTGTCATTATATGGAGTACCTCCCAAGCAAATCAAAAGTTCCTGGACAGAAAACACCTTCCGAGTGGTGTTTCCTGACCATTACATCCTGATGTGGCCTCGAACCACAAAGGAATTAACCCTTGCATTGTATGTAGAGGATATTTATTTTTCTGACTTGGAGGTGGGGTGTGTTATGTTTGTGGTGGTACTGGACCTGCCTCAGAAGCTGTCAGACCCACTGCAGGGATAGCTGGTGGAACAGATGTTGCATCATTGAGAACAGACTGTGGTATACGTTAAGGAGAAATGGCAGAGGTATAATAACGAGCGGTTCATATTCCATGTCGGCATCCTTCTGCTTTCACACAGCCTTGCTTCTGTTGAAGTCAATAAGCATTTTCTGGTTTCCACAGATAGTATTTGGCCTAGTACCATTAAATCTGTCCTGAGTTACTGTATGGTAAGATGCCACTACCATTAAGTGGCACATTCTGTCTCCTTACAGTTACAGCATAAAGTAATGTCCAGTTACTGAGTGCGACTTAAAGAAGTGAGGAGGCTGGGACTTAGGACTCTAAAAGGTATGGAAAGTTTTAGATGGTTTGGTTGGGGTTTTTTTTTTTGAGCAAAACCACATTGCAGTTACTGGGGAAAATATGCTACTGATAGCAGTGGAAAATGCTTACAGGCAAATTACGTACTTCTGGGAAAAGAGAGAATGTGATTTTTATGATTTCTTTGTCTGATGTGTTATGCTGCCATAACAGGTTTCCTAATAACCATTTATCAGTTGATAAGTTAAAAGACAATTAACTGACTGACCTGTGCATAACCACAACTCACTAACTGTTTTTCCTAAACTCTCTTACTTGAGAGAAATATGAAATGCAGAGAAGAAGGAGGCAGTTATTTATCACTGATTCAAAGTCTTATTTCAGCTTTGATCCAGGTTAACTCCTTTCCAGCAGCCAAACTTCTGCTCTTTATTTGTGAGGGGAAAAAGGTGTAGGTGTGTACCTACATTATTCGCATGCTGTACTTTCAGTGGATTAAGATATTAACACATATTAAGTATCATATTTTTTAATTCTTCCCTGGTAGTCCTTCCCTGTTTTTACAGCGAAAGTTGTAATGTGTGATCTGAAAAGGATAGGCTTGCAGCAAAATGTTTAAATCTGAGTTGTGACAGAAAAGGAGTTTCCAATCTGGATGACCTCCATTTGTTTATGATGATGTTTTTTAATTGCTCTTATTTTTTTTCCTTTTTTCCTGTCATTCTTTGTTCACTGTATATACATGCTTAAGTTATAAAAGCAGCTTTTTAAAAGTAACTGTGCCATGTGTAAATGCACGATGTGAATCTGAAGAGGCCTTTGCTTTGTACCAAAGTGCCCTATTGGCTAACCTGAAATACTCCGGAATGTGCTGCCTTTACTGGTTATATGCAGTCTGTGAAAAATGCTTGTTAGGCAACGTAATACTACAGATAAGCTTTGGGCAATGGGATTTAGTGCTGGTGTTTGACAGGTGATGCATGAACATAGTATCAGAGTATTGTCTTCTTACCCCATCTCCATAAATGTTAGTCATGTGGTTAGAAATTATGTGCTTATCTAACGATACCACTGCTGGGACTAATGATATTCATGCTCTGTACATAGCTGACACCAAGTCCGTATATATCCTTTCCAGTTAACCTTTTTAGACTTGTGTTACTGTTATGCCAGAGAACTCTTGTGTTCGGTCTAGTAATCCTTACAGACCTCTTTCGTAGTGCTTAGTTTAACCAAAATTCATGGGTAGCTGTCTGGATCCAGTTAGGCTGATCAGCAAAAGGCTCTTCAATTATTGTCATCACAGAGCAAATCATTTCTCTGCAGATAACAGGAATGCATCAAGACAACTTGTATTTCCCTCTTTCTCCACTTTTCCTTGAAAAGAAACTTTTTGCTTTACCTAGATCTCTGAGCAAAATTACAGAGAGATTACCTTTTCCTGCCAGAAAGCTGTAAATGTATATTTAAAACATCAATTTTTCCTTCCAGGTAATGCAAGGGTCAGTGGGAGGTTCCAGAAGGACATGGGCAGCTGCTCCTTGCCAGCCCGCTGTATAGGACCCTTGTCTCCTCTTCATAAAATGGCATAGTGTGCTGTCTCATGCTGGGGTGATTGTTACAGTAATGGAATTAAGTACTGGGAGGTGGGAAACCTAAATAAAAGGGAGAACCAGGGGTTGTAGGGGTACGTACATACAAGGAGAACACAGTTACCTCTTCTTAATTCCCTGGTAACTGAGCTTCAGTGCTGTACCAAAGTATTCGCCTCCTTTAACTAAATTTCTATCTGGCACTGTCTGGCTTCTGCCTCTGTCCTTGAAAAATAGCACACTAAGGTGAGGGAGGTTAATAAGCTTCCAGAAAGAGTCGCATGAAATAATATGCAGGTTGCAGTTAAGCAGCAGAGAAAATCAGCAGGGCAGAGGACATAGAGGCAGAGTGAAGCCTTCCTCCTCTGTGGATTGATGGGGGAAGCCTTCTACTTAGCTTACTATGAAACAACAGTTCCTGACATACCCCCAAAAAAGAACCATACCTGGGCATGTACTCTACAAAGACCTGTTCCTGTAGGCAGTTAGCCCTGTGGGAATCTTAGTTAGGCTGTTTATAAAAGATAGACCATGTAGGCAAAAGATTTGATGGTAATTTTGTAGCTACCATTTATGCTACACTAGCTCAAGAAGAGCCATTTAGGTTTGTTCAGCCTTTTTCTGGACAAGAAGGAATGTTACAGTACAAAAGTCCAATAAATAACAAAATTATATATATGCCCATTTGGTTTTGTGAAATTTTACAATACATGTAAATATGCTATGGCCAGCAAGAGAGTGGGTGTTGCCATGGAGTACAGCATGTGGCCAGTGGAAAGGCTCATACTGAAGAAGGAGGCTTACAGAGCATTCAGACACAGTGTCCTGGTGACACAGAAAATAGAAAGTCAAGCTGGCTGTAGCAGGGATCTGGCCACCATGTGTCACATCTGATTCTAAGAATATCCTTTTCCAGGACTTTGGAAGGAAAATGGTTCCTTATATGCAGGGTCACAGTCAAAGGCACTGTTGTGATTAGTGTTGGTTAGACCCTTTGTTGGAAGCTAGTATTTCATACTGTGAAATAATAGGTGTTGTATTAGATTATCTACATTGTTCTAGTCTTTTCCATGAACACATAGGCAGGTCTGTAAGAAAAATCTTCGAAGGTTGCAAAGATAATTATGGGAAATTCAGCATTGCCAGACCCTTGGTGAACAGTGAGCCTCCAACAACGACTTCACTTTGATCTGCTTCCATCCTTGATGGAAGGTGTGATGAAACAGGGTAGATGGTCACAGTTAGATGCTCATGTTCATCTCAGTTAGTGTTTTGCATTAGGCCTTGTTGTACATTATTCTTGCTGGGGAACCTACAAAAAAAAAAGATGTAGTGAGGCATCCCTTGAATATCTACTCTAAATTTTCTCTTCTCAATTAGTGTTGCCTTTTAAACAGAGAAATCTCATGCATGACTGTGGATTATCTGCTGCCAATGCCAGTTCTCAAAGACACTGCTGGATGATCAAACCCCAACCATCTTTCTCTTTGCATGTATCCTGTCTTAAAAACCACAGTTATTTTTTTTTCCGTGTACATTGATTAAAACACTTTGTGTGCAGCATATTGAGTCTTTTTTTCTAAAAGTGCCTTAATACAGAAGCTTCTGATCAAGTGATTCATGGCAGCTTTATTTTTTAACTTTGTTTTTCTTAAGCAGCAGAGAAAGTAGTAAAGGTGTTGGTAGGATTGCTTCCAGACATCTGCTATCATTTCTGACTGTTCTGCATTCTTAATAGTAGTTGTTAATATAATTCCTGGTATCTGTTTTTGCTTTGGTTTTTTGGTTTGTTTTTTTTTTTTTTTTTCCCCTCAATCCTAATTCAGTCTGATATATCTACTCAGTTTTTTTCAAAAACACAATTAATTCTGGAAAACTGCCAGATGGGACTTGTATCCTGTGGAGGCATGTTGCACTGGAGTTCTTCCTCCAAAAAACTGAGCTGTAGCTTCGAGTAATGAGGCCAAAGCTTTATGCTTATGCTCTGGTGGTCAGGCCTTATTTATAAAGATGCTTGTGTTGTTCCAGAGAGAGATTTGTGTTGTTTCGGCCCGACTTATAGAGCAGATCTAATTGATAGGTGCCTATGAGGTCATACCGAACACATGGATTGTGTATAGATGCAGTATTTATCTCTTCTGTTACTTTCAGTATAGAACAATTGGTAGACCTGACACTTAAGTGCCTTTGCCCTCTTTTCTGCACCCTAAATAAGTCATAGATCAGAACTTCTTCTTTCTTTTCCCTTTTTGCTGTTACCTCTGGAAGCTAGAGATAAAAAATGTGATCTAAGGCTGCATGCTTCCTCTTCCTTAGGAATTGTGATCGTGTTTTTTGTCTTGTTCTGGGTTATAAGCTAAGGTAAGCTAGAACGAGGAGGTAGGAAAAACCTTTCCACCTGAAGGCTGCTAGCAAATTGGAGAATAAAAAGAACACGTGCTCCAGTCCAAAGTAGATATGAATGAGCGTCTCTCCTAAGATCTTTTGCTTCCCCTTTTTTTTTTTTTTTCCAGAAATGTGTCTGTCAAGAAGTTTTGTGTAATTTGCTGGATTTGGCCATGCCTGTGTTAAGGTAAAGAGTGGTTGGTCACCCTGCTGAGCCTCCCATGAAAACTACATCATGGGACTCTCGTGGAGTTAAGTGAAGATACATACAAGAGGGCTTTTGCTGTTTGAAGTGGATATCTGAAATGGAAACTCTTGAAAAGACAACAGAACTAAATGGCTTATGTTCCTGTTCTAGTGTTAACTTAATAAAATATCTTGTTATAGTGTCTCATGTTTCAGAGCACAGGGAATTCTTCTGTGGTTTTTTTTTTTTTTTCTATGGAACTTGATAGCAGTCTGGTTTTGATTAGACAGGGAATACAGCCAGTTAATAATAGATGGTATTTAAAGCAGAGAATTTACATACTTGCTAATGACGTCTGCGGTGTCACAGTGATCTTGCTGATGTCCAAGTGGTAAGGTAGTGTGAAACTTGATCTGGTTATTATGTGAAATGTCTATTCAGTTGAGGAAAAAACCTGACTTTCTCTAGCCTTAACAGTGTTGGAGGGGTTTCTGGTCAGTATTAACTCAAAAATTTCATTCATCCTTTTAATAAAGGAAGAGCAACACAGACATATGAAACTACTCACAGATGAGTAACTGTGTTCTGAGAGATAGCTGTGAAATACGATACAGTAAATATTTCTGAAATTAATTACCTTGATATATAAAGTAAGAGTCACGATTTAAAAAAGTCTTTAACAGTTGGGTTGGTTCCTCTTTCGGTGCTAGCTGGCATCGAGATTCCAACTGTGCGTGCTGACCTGTTTAATGCTAGAAATGCATAGAGAAATGGGGTATATATGCCTGTGTGCCCATCCATATGCATATGTTATTCAATTAATGTGCAGCTGTATAATTTTGCCTCCATTATGCTGTGTTTGACTGTGATTTCATGAGAAGAGAATGAGCCTACTCCTTGAACAACCGGAGGCAGTTAAGTCTCGGTCTGGTTCGTACCTATTCATATTAACAAACTGACCATTTCCCTCATGCAGAGTTTCACATCTCTGCTCCTTCATTAATGCTTTGCTGCTCTCCATATTCAGTATAAATACATCTGCTGGCTGTATATCTGTCATACAAAATACATAAGAAATGCCGTACTTCAGAATGAGCTGCTTTGCTTCCTTCACTTTTCATCCTTAAGTACAGGCTGTGTACTACGCGTATGGAATTATACAAATACCAAATGCAAAAGTTATGGCTGTCCCTAACATCTATTCTAGCAGCTGTTAAGCAGCTCCCTCCTCCTTTGTGATTAGGGTAGCTGTAGATTATTTTCTGCAGGATTTGAAAGTTTTGGAGTCTCAATAGTCAATGGTTGGCTTTCCATTTGCATAGTAAAAGTGATACTTCATCTTAGAAGTAGATTAAATTATAATATTATTCTGAGGTTATGTCTTTTTAGGAGATTTTGTCCCGTAAACAGTGCCTTGTCCCATATAACACTGGAGCATGGCTGTAGAGCTACTGGAGGCATTTTGCCTCTGAGTGACCAGACTTTGTAGAAACAGGCAACATCTAAATCCTCAACTTGAGCACTGTTGTTAATTTATCCAGTACAGAGACCACTCTAATCTGCTATGAAGAAGACAGCAGGAGAGTTTACAGTCCACGGGTGAAGTTATTGAACTGTGTAAGGTATGAAAGCAAGCTGATCAGATAAAGCACTCTGGATTCTGATTACACATCCAAAAAAAGGTTTGTACAAACTGGTGTGGCATAGAAAAGATGTTTAGTGGAATGATGGGACATCCCTTCTGAAAGAAGATTTAAGACTTAAGACTTTAGGCCTAGCAAAAGAAGGGTTGAGATGATTGCTCCTTCAAAGGCATGATAGGTCAAGGACAGTCTGTGCTGAGAAGGAGGCCGCTGGCCTGCAGCATGCTTCGCAGGGTGTCCTTGCAAGCATTAGCACATTTCATCTTACCCCCTTGAAGTCATCTGTGCTTGAAGCATGTTGCCAGTATGTCTTCTGGATGCTGCCTAGGTAAATCTCTTCATCCTACTCCCTCTCCTCTGCTTTTAAGCCTGTCAAAGTCTTGATTTGGGATCCTGAAATGTTTTGAGCCTCTCCCTTTTGTTTTTAGTTTCTGAAAGAATAACCGATTGCTTTATCTGAATAGGCTCATGTCTGGGAGTAAAAATAGCTTAAATAACACTATCTCTTAGTATTTGGACCTTTCGCGCTACTTTCATTGCTTTGTCAAGTCCTTTCGGTCTGCTAATAGCTACCCAGTAGATCAGTAGCTACCAACAGAACCAAAAGATACAGAATGTCATTGTATTTGCGACAGGTATTTCTGTGTACGTTGGACCGGGCACGGTTGTGAACATTAGAGGAGAAATTACTCCACACTTTTTTGGTTGATCATTTGCAATAATATAGCTGTCTAACTGCTGTTGCAAAATTAATCCTTTTTGTATAAAACAGACGAAGCGGGATAACAGGGCTTCTAAGATAACATGATGATCCAGTATGTATGCTCCATCCACAGAGGGACTGTTGCAGCAACGCTGATTCACATTAAACCCAAGGGAGATACTGGTTTGCCTGCAGTTTTGCAAACAGTTGAAGTGGCTAACATCTCTGGTTATTTAAGATGCATTTTTTCCTCTTACATAACTGATGTACAGTCTGTGGACTGGTGGACTGGTTTGTCTCAACTTACTGTGGCTTTTGAACTGTTTAGACCTGTTACCATACAGACCAAGTAGTGTGGGCATCCTTTGGGGCAGATCTGAGGAAGCTTTATAGAAAGGTTTCTGTGGTTGTCAGGAATTAAAGACTGTAACCACTATACAGTTCTGAAGTTTTTGGTATCTTACATATGCCTGGGAAGTATTCATGTCTGGTAAGACTATACTGGGGTTATCAAAGACAATGGTTGTTCTTTAAGGTTCACTTTGCAAATTGTGGCCTATTGGCACATCTCTCTGTTCAGTGCTTCTTATTCAAACTAACTTTGAAGTGAACAGGGGAAAAGTTTATATTTTATGTTACTCTTTAATTTTTTTCCTCTTGAAAAATCCCCATTAATGCGACCCAGCATAATTTTCCCAAGAAGTGTGAATTTTTCGGGTCCTAGCACCAAACAAGAAAACCTTTTGAAGTTCAGAAAACTTTCTGCAGTACACGGAACTTGACACACCTGTCTGTGAGGAAGTTATTGTTTCATAGAAACCATTCAAATTGGAGGGGATGAAGTTCCTCTGACTTTTAAAATATATTGATGAATAATGTACTTCTGAACACTTCATTAGAATGAATCTTAGTCCACTGCCTTGGTTAATGTATTTAATAGCACTTTCCCTTCACTGTGATTTAATCTTAAATTACTTAGTTCAGTTATTGATGTATATTTTAAAAAGGAAAAGAAACATTTCTTGCAAAAAGTTTAGTTAGAGTGCTTGCAAGTAATGTTTAATTTATCTTGCTTAGATACAGGATATGGTCCCATAGTAAGTGCAAGCCTTGGCTTTGAAAATACTCCCTATGACAACTGTTCGTTATTTGGAAACGAGAGACAACTTTTTTTCTTTTAACTATTTTTTTAAATAGGCTTTGTAGTAGTACAAAATACACAATATATGTTCAATTTGAAAATTGTATATGTCGATATCAGCAAAGTCCTGATGTTGCAGAGTTCACATGCTTTGCCCTGATATTTGCAAATACAATTTACTTACATGCAACTATTGCTAACAGTTGTAGTGAGCATCACTTTGTTTAAGTGCATTTGATCTAATTTTTTTTCATGGATTGCTGACTTTTATGCTCTTTTTACAAAGCATTTATGAATCCTGACTTACACACGAAAATGTAAGGAGTGCTTTAATTTGGCTGTGAATTGAAGAACAATATTGTACTGTTTTTAGGTCATACCTGTGATCTTTCCTTCTGCAGAAGTTCAGCTAAGATTCTTCTGATACTTTAAAGACACCTACTATGAACTTAGTCGATCAGTCAATAGCATTGCTGTGTAAGAATAGCAGGCTGCCCAAGGCAATTATGGACAACCAGTCAGGCTCCAGGCTCAAGCAGCTACATCTTAAAAACAATGCTGTGTCATGTAGTCTTACTCACTTGAGCGTTTCCGTGCTGTGCTGCTCTTTTGAAATGCAGATGTGATTGAACCTGACAATTTTCCCTCACTCCGTTCCTCATCTCTGTTATGTCTGGTATCCTCTGGCCTCCCTTGAAGCCCAAAAATTTAGGGAACAGCAAAATAACAGGATAGCAAGACTGTGATGAAGGCATTTGCAGACTTTTGAAATGCAAGCTCCCCCTTGCTCGCAGGGTGCACCTTGGGTTGGCAGCTCTCTGCTTAAAATCCCAAACAGCATAAAACTGCTTATTTGGGTTTTTCAGGCAACAGATTGTGTTCTGCTTGAATTTCCTGAATTGCCCATCTAATTCTAGTTTACGTTGGCTCAAAATAGAAGCTGGTGCCTTGTGGTCAGGCAAAGCTGATCCAAAAGTAAAGCAATGGGGAAACAATTGTTTTTTTCCTCATTGACTTTATTAGTGCTGTAACCCTTTCAGGTGTACACAAAGTGTGAATTAGAAAGTGTCAATTCAGTGCACCTGTGGTGGGGAGTGCTAAGGGTTGAGGAAAGATTAGATAGCGGCATAGTTGCTGTTTGTAAGCATAAGACCCCTTGAGAGTAAGTCCCAGCAGCAGTAAGGCAAAACTCCATGGCTTTTGTCCTGTGTCATAAGCTCTAGTTTAGCTGCAATTCAGGATACCGCCTCATTAGATGTCATTTAAGATGTTGTGAGGTGTATCTTCTGATCGTATTCACCAAAGTGTAATCAAAGCAGTGGAGCTTTTTGTGGCCTTCCTAAAAGAAAATAGGTTAAGTTAGTCTGGGAACCTATGTCAGCAAAACTTTTGTCCTAGTAGGAGATGAAACTGTAAAGACATGGTCACATGATGGCAGTGACTGTGTTGTTGCCGTAAAATTGCAGAAATTAAACATTATAATGGAAAGCTTCTGTAAATGGGGTCGTCCAGGCCAGGCATTAAATTAATGGGCAACATAGTTTGGCTTTCTTGTTTAATGCTAAGAGCACCCTGTAGTCTTTCTGAGGCTTTAATTTTCCAAAGGAGGGTGTATGTATGTATTTGTCATGTCTTATTTTAAAGTATTGTCATTCTTCATACCCTTCTATTAATGACAGCTTTTTTCCTCTAAATTTTCAGAGCTAACATTTTATTAGAAAATTATGAAAAGGGAAGCCAGGAAAAGTCTCTAATGGCACATCTCTTAACCCTCAGACTCTAGTTCCTTAACATATATTTCTGAGACAGTGGCATGTATTGTGAAAGGGTAGTGCACTGTGGTGGCAGTGCTACTTTTGTAAAATAAAACCAGCACTTTTGATAGTTTGAGAGGACCCTTTATTGTGAAAAATCTGCAGGTGGACTCTCACAGAAGAGGTGAGAGGCAAAATACGAGCCAGCTTCCTCTTGCAACCTTTAGCCACAAATAATCTGCTAAGCACTAGGTACTGTCATGCAGGATGTTTTTCTCCCAACTTGCCAATCAAATTAGTTTCCATTAGTCATGAGATCTGAGTACTCAACATGGAATGCATTTTTCCTAAACAAGGCATTCTCTTTGGAACGGAAGCTACAGCTACAGATTTTATGAGCACTGAAATATCCATGGCAGTATTTCAATTTTCCTCTGTTCATTGCTGAAATTCCAGTACTGGAGCTCAGAATACTGTTCAGAATACTGTCAAGTCAGTAGATAAAGACTTTTCAGGACCTTAATATAAAAGATGTGTCATAATTTTGTTCTTTAGTATGTGCTGTATTGTCAACATGTTGCAGTGGCACTTGACATTGGTATGAATCCTGCAATACACATTTCTATCTCTTTTTTTCTTTTTTT
>VYXH01002064.1:47903-63142 GCA_013397275.1 Burhinus bistriatus
TTTTTTTTTTGTCCCTCTGCAGTTCAGATGGAGAAAATGGAACAGATGAAAAAAGAAAGGCAGGAAAATCACCTACGGTGTTGCTGCAGACCACTACCAGTGAAATGGAATATTTTGATGACCGGAAAAAAGTTGATGTTGCTAGGTAATGTCAGAAATGCTGCCAGTTTTCTTCTAGTCAGCTAATTAGAATGGTTACAACACATTCAAGAAGCTGTGCTGAGTGGCAAGATTTATCAGACATCCCAGTTCTGGGTTAGCTTGCACACTGTGCAAGTAAACAGGAATCTGATCCACCTTCCAGGGGTTGCTCTGTTACCCACCACAAGCAGTCAGAATAGTGGGAATTCAGACTTTAGGCTGGTTTAGCTTCCCTGTTCTAGAAAAAAAATACATTGCACTGTTTGGTGCTACTGCTGGTTACATCCCTTTCACAGTCAATTTGACAGGCAGTCAAACTGAGCTGCAGTTTGGGTCCTGGACTGTTCCCAGAGCACTTTCATGCTGGAATGTTGATTGTCCATGGTAAAGCAGTGACGAAAGTTTTAATTTTGGATTCTGTGCTCGATATTGCATCAGTTTCTTGTGATGTCTCTGCACAAACCGGCATTCTTCCTTTGTTGGAGAATTGGAATGCATTTGAAACCCTTCTAAAAGAAAATGAAATAATACTACCATCCTACCTGGAGGGCTTGAATACAAATTTTGCATCCCTTTCACTTTGTCAGCTGAGCAGCCGATGCAGAAGTTAGCAGTCTACCTGACACTGTGGTTTTGGTCACGAGGCAGATATTTTAAAAGCATCACTTAATTTCCTGAAGCATCTTTGAGGAGAAGCTATTTGAAGAAATATGTGATTACTTTTGTTGTTGTTGTTGTTGCAAACTCTCCTTCCAGTCTTACCTCTCACATGCGATGTAATTGACTGTGGGCTGGTAAGGGATTGGCATAAGTTTATTGTAAGGCTCACTGTTCATTTCAGTTTGACCTGTACTTCACATAGGCACGCAAATATACGTACACATGTATTTTAGAGTTTTCTTCTGTGGGGGACCACCTGAGACATGCAGCAAGTCCCCCTGCTATCTAATCAGTCCTGCTATACAATCTCTTTCCTAAATCCAGCTGTATCTCCATTACACTTGGGGGTTCTCCTCCTCTCTCCCTTTTTTAACTGGAAATCCTGAACCTCTCAAGTATAGGAAAGTAAAGATTTATTGTGCAGGATAAGGTGCTGTAATGGAAACTTCTGTAGCACCTTTCTTTCCCCATTGAATCTTCAGCACGTGTTCTTCAGGCCATTCGGTATAGGAGCCCTGCGTTGTGTTTTTCCTTCTGTTCTTCAGTCTACATCTGAAGGTCTCTGAAAAAGAGCTACCTTATTTTTATAGCCTGTTGATATGCCTGTGTTCTGTGCTAAATAGCTCTCAGGGAGAATGTTCTTTTGTTCCGGATTTGTGAAACACTGTTATCCCACCTCTGGTTTTGTTTTTCTGAACAGTCCATGCCATTAATTTCTCCGTTATAAAACAAACAAAATTTATTTTCTTAACCATCTGCAGGGACTTTCCTCTGTACTGGTTCTACTCTAGAGTTGTTGGGGTTTTGGTTGGTTTTCTTTTTCCAATATGAATGACTTAAAGCTGTACAGGTACAGCTTCCTATACAACTGGCACTCACAATTCCCTTTCATCTCCTCTAGGTTTGCTGGCTATGTTAAAAATTTCATTACACTACATTACGCAGTTTGTAGCCATCCTCTGACTTGTGCACCTATGTTTCTTCTCTGTTGCACTTTCCAAATGATCTCGCATTTTATAGTACAAGTTGCCATCTCAGGTGCTAAGTTTTATCTTACTTTATCTTGCATTAGTAAGTAATATGCTTAGTGTTATTTCACATGCTGCCCAGAAACAAACGAACATGAACCTAAGCATTTTGATAATTCATTAAGTTGTGAAAATGTCTTGAAATTTTGTTTTACTTCCTTACAACTAGTAATTTAGGATTTTCCTTTTAAATTCAAAGACGACTTTCAGTGAGGGCTGGCATGGTTTAAGAATACAAAGACATATACTCCTCTTTATTGCTGCATAATCCTTGATGAATCAGATAGTAGTTATTAAAGGATTAATATGTTTAATGGAAAAGAACGTCCTGTTGATAACTTACTTAACTACTGAACTGAGGCCAAGCTTATATGGGATGCCTTTTTTAATCTTCAGGACAAAGAGCAGCACAGATAGTCCACTCCTGACAATGGATATCAAGAGTGACTCCAAGATTGAAAGGAAAAAACGTGCCTCAAATCAGGTAGGGCAGAGGATGGACTTGTTTGTTTATATATAGTAAGATTAAATATGTAACTACCATGAGAGCCTCCTTGTTGAGCAATATTATAGTTCGTAGTTCTATAAGGACATAGGTTCCTTTTTCATCGGTGTGTTAGAGTCTGGGTAAAGCAGGATACACACTTAATAACCACATAGTAAAAATGAGGATTTATTATCAAACAAGTGGGCAAAATGAGAAGATATTGGGAGGACAGGAAGTGGAATGGATCACTTGATTGTAAGAATATCTAATAAGGTACATGTCTCTGGGTGTGGGGCTTTTTGTTTTTTAGCTGAAGGCAAACGCACAGTTTCATAAGCTGTTTCTAGATGTTCCCATTGATGAGCCACTGAAACAAAGTAAGTATTAACCCCCTTGTCATTGCTGGCTGTGGACCTAAGATAATGTTGTTACGTGCCAACTGTGGTGATGTGCAAGAGGGACTACCTAAATTTTAAAAACCTTGAACTCCAGCTGCCTAGACCTACAAGGCCTTCATCTGCATGCTGTAGGTGGTTTTGTTGTAATCTTGCAAAACTTAAGTCATCAGATGTTGGACATCTTTGGGAATTGTAGCCCGCTTTGCACTTCACAGTAGAGTAACCTAATGCAACATTTTTTTGGTACTGAAGCTTTCTTACTAAAAGCACTCCTTAATTGAGACAGCACTGGTCAAGTGACTAGCCTGAGTTTTTGCTGTTGATGATGCTTTAAGATTTAAAAACACTGCTGGGATGTTAAAGGAGACGCCTGTGCCCAAGCATTCCCACCCCATTCAAGGAGTCGCACACACACCACCTGAGTCTTTCACAGCTCCTTTCACAGCAGGCAACCCCACTGTGTGACACACACACACATACGCACGCACACTTACTCTCAGGCACGCTCTCTCCTTCTTCAGGCTCCACCCTGGGTTTCTCCCAGCAGAGTCTCGGGCATCAGATTTTATAAAAATAAGTAATTTAAGTGAAAGGTACAGCAGCAGGGTCAGCTCGGGCTGGGTGCCTCCAGAGAGGGACCTCGAAGAAAGAAATCCCTGGGCAATGACACCCTTGTGATCTGTACACCTGCCCTCATGCGCTCTTCACGTGTCTTTTAGTCCAATGGTGAGTTTTGGTGTGGGGTGTTCTAGCACCTTCTTGGATTCTTTTTCTGTGTCCAGGCAGGCAGGCCATTGACTGCTCTTATCTTGTTGATTTGCAGTCTCTGCTGATGGTTGTCGCCTCTTTATCATCTGGTTTACACTTCTTGTGCACCTGCACTCCCTGGCAGAACATGGGGAAAGGAAAAGTCCCAGACTTAGAGAAAACACTGCCAAAACATCAGTGTGTTATCAACATTTTCCTCATACTAGAAGACTAAACACAGCACTGTACCAGCTGCTAGGAAAATTACTAAGAAAATTAACTCTATTGCAGCCTAAAGGCTTCAGCAAATCTACCTGCTCGTGCTAAATAAAGTTAAGCACACAGCATAAATCACACCATGTTATAGCCCTAAATAACTTATTTTAATTAAAACTTAGTAAGTTAAACAACTAATATCTCTTAACATAGGAGAAGAACTTAAAGATTCTACTGTTCTCTGTGGTAGTTATAACAAGTGAATTCTACATAGATATATATGTATAACAAATGTTTCTTGAATGGAATACAAGGAAAGGAGTTCATGAGTGAGAAATGGTTTACTTAATGGCTGGAAAGTAAAAGCACTGTTACTTTACATGTGTTGTACCTCTGTTGGTCATGTAGTCCAGACAACTGCTATATAGCTAAAAGTTTAAAGCCAAAATCTTTTGTTAAACTCTTTACGTGTACGTAATATAGTTACCTGAAAGCTAGTCAAAAAGTTTATAGGAAGCTAGCTGGTACTCTCTCAGAAAGGATTCTTGGTTTCTGGGAGCCAGTTGCATGTTACTATGCATTGCCGTCTTTGTTCTTCAGATCCTGTATTTCACAGATAGGCCTGTGAAATCTACTGAGCTTGTCAGTGTTAGTTAAACTTATGGAATATTTCAGGGTTTGACAGTGTTTATCAAAAGGTATAAACCTAAACATATTATGGCTTTTAAAAACGAGCAAAACAAAAGCCAAATTGATAACAGTCAGCTTGGGTTGTGGTTATCTTAAAGATTATAGAGTATCTATTTGTTTCAGGCTTTACCTGTGCTCTGCAGAAAGAAATTCTGTACCAAGGAAAGTTATTCCTTTCTGAAAACTGGATTTGCTTCCATTCCAAGGTTTTTGGTAAAGACACTAAGGTTGGTAAAATCTTTATGTACAGAACAGTAATGCTATTCCTTAACAATTTGTTCATCACTAGAAGTTCACATTATTATGCAAAGCTAGAATACTACTAATACTTCTAAATATTATTGAGTACAATTACTGTTTAGAAGTGATGCCTGAAAGTCACTCTAGAACTGCAGTACTGTTATTATTCAACATCGACTCTCTCTCTTGAGGACTTCCTGTCTGAAAAAAGCAGATGAAAGGAAAGGATCTAACATGCAGTGGTAAGGGCATTGCTAACCTCACATAGCACAAACTGTACAAAGATGTCTCTTTTGGGGTAAGTATGGAAAAGAGAAGGAGGAGGAAGGAAGACTTAAAAGTATGAGCACTACAAGAATGTAGTTGGGGAACTGGAGGGAAGGATCAAGCATAGTAAGACTATTAAAGAGGAAGAACTGAAACTGGCTTCTGAGTTGAGTGGCAAAGGTCTTTGAGGGATTCTTGTAGCACTCCTGTTCTGCATAAACAGAGAATGGGGAAAGAAAAACCGGTTTTCTACACTTTCACTTGTGGCCTAGTATGAAGAGCAGAAGTGGAACATGAACATTCAGGAAGATCCTAATTTGCAAGATCTACTCTTTCTTGGTGCAGATATGACCCACCTAAGGCTTGGGCCCCTGTGGTGAATGGTATTCATACAGATAAAAATAAAACCTTTCCAAAAAGATTTGTGTTCTAGTTCTGTTGATTTGGAGCCTTTGGAATGGTTTTATTTTTTTACATGAAATCTGCATTGTTTTTAGCTTTTATTGGGAAACAGTTCAATTTGCTGTGAGGATTTCTTTGGCTTCTTTCTTGGGTACTTCCTTGAACAAAGTTCCTGGTTAGATCCAGACCCTTTGTCAGTGAATTGGGTGCTGAAACCAGTTTAGGTGTTGACAGTGTCTCATTTGTCTGCTGTCAGCCTTCTTGATGGAACAGCATTTGTCTTTGAAAGGGATTTTAAGAAGGTGGAATAGGTTTAAAGAATGCTCTAAAATTATTAACAACATATTGTTCATAGTGACCTTATGGGTTATTATGTTTTACTGCTTGGCCCAAGATACTGAATTATTGTTGACTCCTAGTTAACGGATACTGTTAGTTACAGGTAGTACATTAATGCAGGTGGTGTGTGCCATGTGGCACAAACAAGGGAATCAAAATTAACAAATTGTTAGGTACTGTCATTCATAATTAGTTATCTTGGCAATTAGTTTCATTAAAATTGAAGCAGCTGTACTAGCGATCTCCTGTTCACCATGAACAAATGTGGCTACTTCAAACTGTGGGATGGCTTTCTAAATTCAAACTAAGCTAAATGTATACAAAAATCTAGTCTGCTTGGTAGAGTTCTACTAGAAAGACCTGGAAAAAAAGATGCAGGATGGTAATGATATAGTACTAGGAAATTATCTTTGTCAGCAGGGTTTTAAATGCAGGAATATATACATATTCATGTATATGATGAAAAGGGAAAACATATTACAAGATAGGGTAGAGTACACAGTATTTGTAAATGTGGGTATAGCAATATCCCAAATTATTCAATTCTGGGTCATTGTTTTCAGAAAACATTGCAGGGAAAATAAAGAGTGAAGGGGATAGGCCTGCTCATTTACTTCCAGCTGTCTTCTCCTACCCCTGCAACACATATTTAAAGCTTTGTTCCGTCACATACAGCAGGCACAAGTTTTTAGGAATACCATCAACAAAAAAGCAGGAAAATCAGGGATATAATGAAAAAAATTTAATGGGAGGGGGAAGAAGAAATCAAGCTTGACAGCAGGAGCAAAGCTCTTAGCAGTCAGATACACTGACAAAGTTTCCAAGACACAGAACCTCTATTGCTTAGAATAGCAGGTCTACTCATTCTAATAAATTTTTCAAAATGAATTCTTCTACCTGCAGAATTTTTTTATTGAAAGCTTTGGTGGAGGAATAGCTATGCAGGTCAGGAGATTTGTGTCTGTGCATATTCACAAATAAAAGATTGTTCCTGCAGGATTGAATAGGCTTTGAAAGACATCACTGTCTTTCCAGATAGTTCTGTTTTAGCTATGTATTTTGGCCTTGAGTCTTTCCTGGAGCTAAGCATTATCTTACACATTTCAGTTGCTTTCCAAGCTGCCTGCCAGTAAACCTTGTTTCCTGAAATAATTATTAGTCCAGGTAGAAATAAAGTACTTTGCAGTGATTTTACCAATTTAATCTAGTGCTGGGGTAGCAGCACAGTAAGCAAGTATTTAGTCCCACTTAAGTACACTTTAGTCTTGATTACAGTAATGTTATCCGTCAAAATAGCATGCAGTAGAATGCCATTAACATCTCTGATTAAAAGTTCTTTGAGGTGAACTGAACCAATTAGAAAATTTCTAAGCTGCTTTTTTAATCATTAGTATTAGCAGGATTTCTGCTGAAAAACCTGTTTTGGTTTTGGTTTGTTGGTTTGTTTTATTTTTTTAAAGACTCTCTTCTGGCTACCTGAGAATTCCGGGTTTTTTTTATCAAACATACATGGTAGCTGCTCCCTTCTCCCCACTCCCAGAAAAAGCTGTTTTGAAAAGCATTGCAAAAACTTTGTGATACAGTGTCCAGTTTAAGAAGAAAAGGTATAGTGGAGGACCTGTTTAATTACCTGTTTTCAAAAGACATGGCTTCTGAAGCAGGACAAACAGAGTTGACATGTTAAAAAATTAATAAAACAAATTATGACCAGGTTTACAGACTCTTAGACCCAGGCCTGGGACTAAGAATAATTAAAATTATATGCTTTGGGTTGGTTTGGGTTTTTTCTGCTAGCACACTTTTTTAATGAAACTAAGTACCGAGTAAAGAGTGAGGTTTCAGCCTGTAGATGACACGCAGATACTTGACTACCCATGCTTCAGTAGTGGTTGGCAATCTTGCACCCAGACTGATATACACAAGTACATTTTTTGTTACCTGAAACAATCTTTCATTTCATGTCTTTGTGTTGCTGTTGTGAACAAAAGTTAACAAGGTTTTGTGAAACTGCACAGAGTAACTTCATTCTCCTGCACCGATGTGTGTTTTTAATTCAGTGCTGTGATTGCTTGTTGAGCAATCTTTGGACACTTTTAATCTTGCTTCCAAATTTCTCAGGTAGTTGTGACAGTGTGTGCCAAAGGAATTTTTAACAGGAGCTGTATCTTAATCGTGTGTATCCAGGATTACTGTATTTGCCGAATTTGCTAAGCTCTAGGTTTTTTAACTGCAAGTCAAACCAGGTATTTGGTCCTTTGTAATATGGGATTTACAAGAGCCCATACAGAATATCTGAAGTTAAATACTCTGAAACTTAGCAGGCATTGAGCTAATGAGGTTAGATGTAAACACAAAGCAGGAAGGAAAATTGAGAACTTTTCAATGTAAATGTAGACAGTCTGGATGGCACACACAGGAATCAGTTTAAGTCAGTGGGTGTGCGGATATTCAATCTTTTGACATTACTGAAGGGTGAGTTGTTTACGCAGATGCTTGTTGCAGACTAAAGGATCTGTAAGTGCTGAGAAGACTTTTATGTTCATTCTTCAACAAGCCTCTCTTGTCTGATGTGTTCTGAAATATTCTGTTTCTAAACAAAGAAGCCTAGCTTTAAGGCTGGTTTGTTCTGCAGATCTACAGTGAACTAAGCCTGTAGTCTTGTAAGAGCCAGAAGGGATCAGGAAAGGAAGACAAAAACAAAACCCTGGATTGGCATCTGATAAAAACAGAAGTAAAAATAGTTGAGAAATAGTAATAATCTGAAACCATACCTGTTCCGTATGAAATATTAGTAATCAGGGACATAGTGGAGAAATTTTTAAATGAAGACTGTTGAAGGTCTGACTTATCATAGTTGGTAGGGTGGCTCCTTGTGAAAGAGCATGCAGATTTGTATGTGTGTATTGGGTCTCTAACACTACATTGATCTTGTTGCAGATTAGTATACCTGTGCTCTCGGTGACACTTTTGAAGAAAACCAAAACTGCTCTTCTTGTGCCAAATGCTCTGATCATAGCAACAGTCACAGATAGGGTAAGTACTGGTAGAGGGTGAAGCTATTGCATTCTGCCTGTTTTCTTGTTCATTTTTTTTCTACTGTTTTTTTTTCACCTCCCTCTTCATTTGCAGTAATGTGAGGGATTCTTGAAGGTGCCAAGTAGCCACTTAAACAGCTATAGGAATTGGTCACGTGGGCATTTAGACTCAGGACCCTGGAGGATCTGATTTCTTAGAGGATGATCCTAACTTCTTCTGCCTCCTCTCTTGTGACAGACAAGGACCATTTTTTCCCTCTTACTAACTCCCTCTCTTTTTTCTTTGGATCTACAGTAAACAAAGCTATGTAGAACTTGGTGAGAAAATAAGAAGCGGAATCTGTGTTTGCCACCTGCTCTCTGTAATCTGTCATTCCCCGTTCTCCAAGACTGCTGTGTAGTAGCACTGGGCGAACTAAAACACCTGGGTCAGGAAGTACATGCACAGAGGGTTACCTGCCTTGTTGGCAGCTCTGACAGTATTCTTGCATTTACTTGGGTCTCTTACCTGACCAGCAATAACTTAGATACACAAAATACAGTTGCTTACAGTGATACTCAGGAATAGTGATTGCATCAATCAGTAGAAAACGTGATTATCCTAAGAGCAGCTTTAGAAACAGCCCATTTTCATTGCACAAATATTTTGTGGATGTGAGAGACTGTACAAAAAACGAGTTGTTGGGTTTTTGTTGTTGGTTTGGTTTTGTTTTTTTTTAAAGGGGCAGGTAAAACATAGTATGCAAAGTCTTTTTAAAAAAAGAGCAGATCTGGACTATGCTCTGGTTCCTGCAGCAGAACATAGTAACTTTTATGTGCCTGCATTGTTCCTTGTGATTAACCTCACGTCATAGGCTTAGATGGAGTGGAGGTTTTTACTGCTGTATGAAAGGTCTTGAAAATAGTTGCTTGATCAGCAAAACCACCTATCACTTTTATTTAGATAAAAGGAAGCTTGTACTCTGTGCCTTTTCTTAAACAGTTTGGGAACTTTTGTTTTTCAGTACATGTTTGTCTCCTTACTCTCCAGAGATACCACCTACAAGCTCTTAAAATCTATCTGTAGACATCTTGAGGTAAGTGCTAATGGGAGTGAAGATGATATGTGGCTTTGTGTTCATTATTACTGTTTTTGTGCTTATAAGTGCTATGTAGTTTCTGACTGTGTTCCTTGTTAACACTTCCGCTTTTTCCAGGATACAAGCACAGGCAACAGTCCAAATCCCTCTTCTGCAGAAAACAGCTTCAGGGCTGATCGTCCTACAGCTCTGCCTTTGGTAAGTGGCTTAGATGTTTTTTCTTTTGTTGCATGGCACCTTTCATTGCAAGTACTACTTACAATGTCTGAAGAAAAGAAGCTGAAGGAAATCATGACACCTGTTTCTAGAACTTCCATGAGTTTTTTTAACAATACGAAGCAGTGGGAGTGATAGGCATAAGTGTAATTTGATCTGATCATGTGCAGTATACATACATGTGTATGCTTTGGATATATTCCAAAGTCTGTCTGCTCTGTGTATTCTCTATTTAGCAGTCAGGTTTCACAGCACTCTGTACTGAATTAAGTTGACTGCTTTGGCAGGAGGGTTGTACTAGATGATCTCTGAAGGTCCCTTCCAACCCCCACCATTCTGTGATTCTGTGAAAGTTGCTTCTTCCTCTGCCATGAGCAGTTCTTGAAGTGTTCCTCATTGCAATCATTTCTCTGTGAACCAGTTCAGACATTTGAAAGAGCTGTGTAGCCACACGTGATGACCAGAGTCTGATTCTAGTAATGCCTGTCCTGGACTTCTCAGTTTGTCTAACTTAACAACAGTCTTTCTTTTGCACACAGACTTAATGTCTTCGCTTAAAAGAAGGCAGGGGATGAGGCTTGAATTCTGGTGATCATATGGGGCTTATTTTGCTAACTTGATCTCAACATCTTGATATCAGAGATTGTTCCTAGTTAAATAGTTTTAAATCTGTAATTGTTGGTTCAGTTTCTAGAGGGAGGTCAGAGGCAAAAAAGGTTGTTTAGATTTAGAGCAGGGTTGAGTTTTCTTGTGACTCTTTCTGCCCATCAGGATTTCAATGAAGACTATTCTGATCTGGATGGAATAGTGCAGCAGCGGAGACAAGAGATGGAAGAGTCCAGCAGCACAGGCTCACAGACCCCAGAGCTGGAATGCTTCCAAGGTGAGTAGGATTGTGGGGCCCCAAGAAGATGAGAATGGTTTAGCTCTCAGTTTTGCTTCTGTAATCCACTTCTGATGTGGAATCTACATTCTCCACAGTCCTGGAGAATTACATTTTTTAAGGTCTTCCTCAAAGCCACAATAGCTGCATTTCCATTGTTATATCCCTTTGCAATCCATACTCAAACAATGACATGGTCTGATTTGTCAGGTTTGTCACTACTGCCTCCATTCCTTATCCATGTACTATCTGCTTTCCCCATCCCCCACCAGTTATCCTACAGAGATACAATGTAGGACACGTTCTTTCTTTAAAAAAAAGAAAACCAAACAAACAAAACCCTCTGTTTTAAAGTAGTTCAAGTCACAGTGTAAATTCTCCTAATCTATACAAACAACATTCTCTACCAGGATGGCTTTTGGTCATCAAAAAAGTTATTTTTGACATATGTGTTTGTGGTTTTGTTTTTTAAACCCTCGTTTTATTCTTTCCAGTTATTAAGACACTTGAAGATACTGTCTAAAGTTGTTCTTTCTTAACACTACTGTTTGTATTCTTATATACCTCAAGCTCTTCACCTAGTTAGCAGGAATGCTGTGTAGAAACTCACTGCATGTAAGCTCACAAGTACAATAGAACTTGTTTGATGTAGCACATGCTGAATGTTCTTCGCAAAACCTATAGTATTATTCTGCTGTACCATTAAGATATATTAACATTTTAACATGTTGTTATACTGTTACTATTCCAGGTTCCATCTTGACTATAAAAGAATTCATACAATAAGAAACTTTACCATTACTTTTAAATGTAATACTATCATTTTTTTATAGCGGTTTTCTGTCGCATTAGTTTTAATTAATTTTTCTTTTTCCCTATGTGTCTTTTGTTCAGTGGTATGATCTGGGGCTGTTTGCTTTCATGGGTCTTTGGTATTTACTGTGTGTGTATTTTTAATTGTTTGGTGGTGTGTGTGAAGCAGTAACTAAATTGTGGTGTCATCACTTGCCAGATGAATGCTTCTGAATAATGATTTAACTGTCTGTCTTACTTCCTTACAGCCAATAGCTACTTCAAACCTTTCCATTTTGCTTTTCCACAAGTAGAAAACCAATATACAGTTAAAAAATCGCCCTAGCAAAAGGAATTGAGGGGTGGGGGGGAATGTGTCTGACACTTGTGATTCTGTTTCTTGTGCATCATTAGAGCAGTCCAGGGTGTACAAGTAAGGCATGAACAAAACTAAGTGTGACTGGATTTTTCTGTCCCATCTCTTTCGAGACATTGTCTGCATTTAAAAAACAGTCAAGAAAGGGAGCTATAATCTCCTTTTTAAAGTAACAATGCAATATCTCCATTTGATGTTGCTATTATAGTAATTTGGAATCATTACTCTAGCATATTCAGTCCTTTTGAAAGATGACTTTTGTGTCTGTATAATCTTCTGACTGGAAATTCAGTGATAACCTTCAAAGTTCAGCTCATCCTGGATGTCATCTTTAAGCATGTAGAGGAGAAGGAGGTTATTGGGAGTGGTCAGCATGGATTCACCAAGGGGAAGTCATGCTTGACCAATCTGATAGCCGCCTATGATGGCACAACGGGCTGGGTGGATGAGGGGAAAGCAGTGGACGCTGTCTGCCTCGACTTCAGCAAGGCTTTTGACACTGTCTCCCATAACATCCTCATAGGTAAGCTTAGGAAGTGTGGCTTAGGTGAGTGGACAGTGAGGTGAATTGGGAACTGGCTGAATGGCAGAGCTCAGAGGGTTGATCAGTGGCTCAGAGTCCAGTTGGAGGCCTGTGACTAGCAGTGTTCCTCAGGGATCAGTATTGGGCCTGGTCTTGTTCAACATATTCATCAATGACCTGGATGAGGGGACAGAGTGTACCCTCAGCAAGTTTGCTGATGACACAGAACTGGGAGGAGTGACTGACGCACCAGAAGGCTGTGCCNTTTATAAATACCTAAAGGGCAGGTGTCAAGAGGATGGGGCTAGACTCTTTTCAGTGGTTCCCAGCGACAGGACAAGGGGCTGTGAGCACAAGCTGGAACACAGGAAATTCTGTCTCAACATGAATAAAAACTTCTTTACCTTGAGGGTGACAGAGCACTGGAACAGGTTGCCCGGAGAGGTTGTGGAGTCTCCTTCTCTGGAGCTATTCAAAACCTGTCTGGATGAATTCCTGTCCAGCCTGCTCTAGGTGAACTTGCTTTGGCAGGGGGGGGTTGGACTAGATGATCTCTGAAGGTCCCATCCGACCTCTAGCATTCTGTGATTCTGTTAAAGTTTGCATAGGCTGCCAACTTTCAAAGGATCTGGAAATGTAAGTGCAGCATACATCATCCTTTTCCAGTCCAGGTGCTTCTTTATATTTTGTGATGATGTGGAATTACTATGCAAACTGTTTTAAGGCTACTAAACCAACTGGTGCTTTCTATCCAAGTCCAGAAATGCAGCTTTTAAAATCCTCCTCTTCCTCTACTCCTTGACTAACTTCAGCTACCAACAGCTTCCTTTGATTTCATATGTCAGCTTAATTGCAAATCTTGCTTTTGACAGATTATCATGTCGTTGAGACACAGACTCACTTGAAAGTTTCCAAGGCTGAGGCAAAGTCTGTCCGTTCAGATGCACACAGTAAACGTGGACCTGATGGAAAAGCCCGAAACAGTCCTCGAAATGGTAAGGAGTCAAGGGCAGATCTTCAGCTGAAGTAAGTTAAGTTTGCATAGTTACATCAGTTCACATAATTTGGAAGATCTCTTTCTTGTTTATCCCTCTATTTATATTACCTGTTGCATGCTTCAAAACACTGTTTGTGTGCTGTGGTCTGATTTGATCAAAGTAACACTTGTTCTTTTTCCTGCAGGCCATTCTGAAGCCTTCAGGTTCTTCCACAAAGTGAAGTCCCAGAAGCTCTTATCTCTGAACCATGTACTTATATTTTACGCATTTCTGTAAGTTAGCAATGAATACCAAGATTGTCAAAATACTAGGATTTTCTTCTGTTTACATAAATGAATATAATCTAAGCTTCACTTGAAAAAAGGGAATTATAGGGAATCGTGGCCTTTATACTTTTCATAAGAAGAAATGCCAAGGCAAGCTTATTTAACAGGCCTTTTACTTTTAAAAGCAAAGGGTGTTTTGGTTGAGGAAATGTTAAAAGAGCTTAACTACTTGCAAGTTCATTTTACATGTCACTTAGCAAAGCCATACTCAAGGCTGAGATTTTCATAACTGTCTGAATGCCGCTGATGGGTATTCCTAAGGTGTTTCTAAGAACGATACTTTTATTATTCAACATGTACAAGTAACAATTTAAATGTCATTTAACATTAAATTTGTCAAGCACCTCTAAAGTTTCCATTAACTGATGTACCTTACTTTTCTCTCTTACAGTGTTTGCGTATTAATATTTTCTACCTTCTACATGAGATATAAAATCAGTGTCCTGGAGGAGCGCCTTATTTCCATCACATCCTTTGAGTCACATATAAAGGAGTAAGATACACTCTGTAAAATTCTGGGGTTTTAAAATCTTTTTCCAGTATCTGTCGTGCTTATCTGTTTTCTTCAGAAACCACTGTGATACTGTAGTTCCCTTGTGGGACTTTAGTGTCCTGTAGTTCTTATATCTGTGCTAGCCTCATCTCACAGCTTTCTGTTTAAGACTTTTAGTACAAATCTGATGTATCATGGTGTATTACTGCCTTGAGTTTAATATTCATGGTGTAATACTGCCTTGAAGTTACAGACAGCTGTAACTTCAGTGTAAACTGCTGAAGTAAGCAGTTCCTTTCAAAAGCAATGATACCATGGAAAAGGTACAACTTCTGTCGTCAGTCTTAATGTCATTTGATTAGCCTAAGATGACAGAAGGTACTTTGTAATCTTTGGGCTAATTCATCTGCCTTGCTTGTAAGTTTTCTTGCTTCTATGTTTTGGGCTGCCTATATTCTCTTTAGAAATTGATATCCCGTCTTGCTGAAATAAAAAAAAATAAAATTTAAAAAAAAAAAAAAAAACCAAACAAAAACAAAACACACCACAAAACCAAAACAAAACACACAAAAAAATCCAGGCACACCAAGGAAAGGTTTTTTGTATATTTGAGGAGGAAATATGGAAAGGGGCCATAGTTCCATAGGCAGTTCCATCCTGTAGCTAGAGTGGTGGGTGTCATCTGCCCCTGCATTTTTTTTTTTTTTCATCTCTGTGTTGCATAGGTAGGAAATATGCAAGCATCAAATGGAGAGGCAGTGCAGGGGCATACACCACAGCAGTAAGCCCCTGTAAGTTGTATCAGCTTCCTGTTCCTCTCTTGAGACAGAAGGCAATTAACCGGATCCTGCTAAGAATACTAATCAGTTTATTCAGCATTAAATTTTGCATTAACTCTTCTCC
>VYXH01002064.1:63172-91855 GCA_013397275.1 Burhinus bistriatus
CTCCCCTTCTTATAACTTTTTTTTTCGGAGCTGCTCTGAAAAGCATGGCTTCAAAAGTTTTTTGTAAATCTCTATGCAAAACCTGCAGCCACATGAGTGGAAATGCTGACAGCTGGAGAAGCAGCACCTGAAAAACAGAGGAAGATACAATTCAAGACAGAGCTGTACCCAGGGTGGGTGGCACTGTCTGTGAAGTGTTTCAAACCTGTAGCAAGCTCTTGAATAAGTGTGCTTGTTAATTCAGCTTTCTTTGATGACCCATACATGACAAACAGGTTACTCTGACAATGCACTTGTGGTCATACTGAACAATGACTACACTGCTAGGATCCAACTGCTCTCAGCTGCCATCTGTGTAAAGCAGTAGGACTTACACGCATCTGTCAGAAGACAGAACTAGGTTCTTGGTAAAAAAGGAATAGGAAGGAAATGGTTCTTTGTCTTAAACAAGCTTGCATTTATATTTTGCCAATAATGCAAAAAGGGAGTAAATCTGCCTCTAATAGTAGGCAATGTCAAAAGCCGTCTTCCCATGTTTGGCATGTTTTTATTAGCAGGACGATGTGTCCCTCTTCTAAAGCACTTTTACACAAGAAAGTCCTATTTTCTGTTGCTCTGATCCCAAACGGTACAAGGTACAGCCTGATCTAATGTGCAGTTCTCCAGTGTTGAGGGGTTGGACTTCTTGATTTCCTCCAAGTCATAGGACATGGAACTTACGCAACTTTTCAACTTATTTCCAGTGTAAATAGCTGTAAAGTTGTCCATCCAAACTTCTGGAGAATGAGACCACATAAAGAATGTAGTCAAGAGTGCAAAAGTGGCTTAGGCTTTTGTTTCTGTAAACAAGTACAGTTCACAATGTCACCACTGTATTCTCATCTACATGTATCTCTCAGTTCTGTTTTCCTCTTTCTTGCGTCTGTCACACTTACTTCTTCATTCTGTTTGACAGACATCCAGTGCGCCAAGGTTTGGGATCTCATCTGCAAATTAATGCTGATGCCCTTTGTGATGAATTAACTGCTAATCTTATAAAATTGGAAAAGGTAATTTCCTATGATATAATGCAAATGCTGACACACTAATCATGTTCTTGCTGAGTATCTATAGTCTGTTATTTTGAAAAGTGCGAAGTTACCCCCAGATTTGATACCCAAAGCTGGCATGTTTTTCTAGACAAAAGACTGGGTTGTGGACTATAAATTAGCCAAGTACAGGTATTGGTATGTGTAAATGTTTTGCCTTGAGCTGAGGCTTACAGCCAGGAATACTAATACACTGGATACTTCAGGGGTGATTATTGCATGTAATGAACTTTTGTCCATCAAGGCTAAGGATTCTGAATTTAAGCTTTATTACTATTTGATGAACTTTTCTGCCTGGGACTTTTGTTTGAGTTTTGGTTTTTTGATTAAGAAAGACAATCCTGACTTTCATATGTAGTCAGCCTCTTCATATGAAGTGGCTGGAATCTGCCTGTTTCACTTTAGTAAAACAAATCCTGCTGCACCAGTTGTGTAATTCCCTGTACCTGACCTTTACTTTTTGCCATGCTCTAATTGCAAAACTAAATGCGCTTGCTGAGTTAAATTGGAAGTGTATGCAAAACAAGAGTGGGTGTGCAGACCTTATTTTCACTTTAGGTGCTATAGTGGGCTAACCTTGGCCAGCAGTCAGATGCCCATCCAGCTGCTCTCTCACTCCATCTTTCAAGCAGGGCAGGGAGAGAAGATAGGAGGAGAAAGCTTGTGGGTCAAGGTAAAGGCAGGGGCATTTACCAGTTAACCATTGCAGGCAAAACAGACTCCCAAGTGGAGAAAATCAATTTAAGATAGTGCCAGTTAAAATAGATTTGGGTGATTACAAACACACACAAATGATAGAACAGCACCTTTCCTCCCCCCCGTCCCAGGCTCAAACTTCACTCCTTTGCTCTTGACTCCTCATCGCACTCACTGCCCCCTAAGTGGGGCTGGTGGGGGGTTACAGTCAGTACGTAACAATTTTCTCTCTGCTGTTCCTTTTCTTCCCCCATTTTTCCTGTCCTGCAGCATGGACTCTCCTGTCAGGGCTGCAGTTCTTCAGGAAATAACCGCCTGCTCTGGCATGGGTTCTCCGTGTGCTGCAGTGTGGACATCTTCTCTGCCATGGAGCACCTCCTCCTCCTTCTCAGACCTTGGTGTTCCTTCTGCTGTTTCTCACCCTCTTACTCTGCTCTTTCCGTTTGGTGTTTTTCCCCTTTCTTAAATACACTCTCCCAGAGGCTCCACCACCATCTTGGCTGAGGGGCTCAGCTGTGCCGTGCTGTGGGTCCAGTGGAGGCTGCCGGTACAGCTTTGTCTGGCACAGCGCAGCCCCTGGCCTCTTCCCACAGCAGCCGCCCCTGCAGCCCCCTGCCCTGCTCCCAAACCTTGACAACTGCACCCGGTGCAGGTGTATGAAATGGAACACACACACTGGCCAAGCATGGAAAAAAGTATTAGTGGAGCAAAACCAAAACTTACTTGAATTCCTATGTGCTTAAGTCACATGGGATCTTTTTGTCTCTGTTTCTTTGCCTCTGAGTGCGTGCCAAGGTCTTTCAACACCTTTTTTTTTTTTTCCCCCAAAACAAGTTTCTCAAATAGCATAAAGGTAGGATCATATAGTATCACTGTTTACCTGTGCGGCGTAGGTTTTACAAAGACTGCCAAAAAGAGCTTTCTTCCCCTCACATCTCCACCCCTTGGCTGTGGAAGTCTAGAGTAATATTGCTAGCATAACCCCTCTGTATGCTTTGGATAATAACAATATGACTACAAGGGGAAAATACTTACCAGATGATTACCAGATACAATCTTTAGCCAAATTGGGTCACTTAAGAGGTTACTGCTTTCCAGCTGTCTGGGACAGGCTGGCAAGATGGTTCATGGGAGACCTCACTTCGTTCCAGTGGGAAGCCAGCCAGCCCTTTGCAAGCAGGGCTAGGCACTTTACCACTCCCTTATATAGTCTCTGCTTGGAGACACAGTAAAAGGCAGCTGGATGGTTGGATCATTCAGCTATTCCCAGAGAAGTGACCCTCTGTCCTGAATTAGAATCTTTA
The DNA here is from genome assembly GCA_013397275.1 of Burhinus bistriatus. Taxonomy (NCBI): domain Eukaryota; kingdom Metazoa; phylum Chordata; class Aves; order Charadriiformes; family Burhinidae; genus Burhinus; species Burhinus bistriatus. The sequence continues at coordinate 66,261 of VYXH01002064.1, forward strand.
AGTTACGTGCTTTTTTCAGTAAGTGTGTACAGGATTGGACCCTTAAACTCTTACCTTGTATTTGCCAAATGCTCAAGACGCAATCAACTGCTGTGCATCTGGGCTAAATGAGTATTGTCTGTAGCTGTGTATTGCCACATTGCAGTGCTCTCTAATCTAGATGAGCAGCGGTTAGAACAGGATGTTTGACCCTACTCTTGTACTGCAAAACTGGTAGAAATAGAACAGCTTTACATTCTCTGCAGTTGCGAAGTCACTGGAGTTGCTTAACTGTTTCATATGCCTTGGTGAAAAGTGCTAGTAATTGGCTGCAGCTGGCTTCAGCAGCAAAGGTAGCGTAAAAGTTTCAATGTAATTTGTTGTCTCTCCCCTGGCTTCCTGTGCAACCGCAGCATTGTAAACTAGAGCACAGAAATTATCTAGGTTAAAAACTAAAAATTACTCTCCAGGTAAAAATTGGTCATTGCAAGAGTATGTTGCAATGAATTTTTCAGTGTGACCCCATGTGTGATTTTTACGAGCTCTGCTTCATACTTGGAGCCAAGGAATTACCATGACTTAGCAGAATTTTGCTTTGGCATTTAAAAGTATTTAACAGGTTGTTAAAATTGCGCTGTGTCTATCAGAGGATGAAGTGTTAAATTGGGGGAGGGAAAACATCACCTGATGTTACTCATTCCCATACTCTAATGTAGCTTGTTAAAAGGAAATTCCTGTGTATGTGTCACGTGACTCTTACACAGTTAGGTGCTTCATACAGTTCTCCTTTCCCCAGAATGCTCCTCTTGAAAAAGGTGTGCATCTGGGCTAGAAATCATGAGGTAGCATTAAGAAGTGGTATCCTTGAACAGGGAGTGCAATGTCTCCTCAAATTGAAATCTGAAAGTAGCTGTGGCTAAACCCTCTGTAGGCAGAGACTGCTAGTTATTAAGAGAAAGAACACATGTGCCAGGGGATGTGACCCACTATATTCCCTGTTCTCTGCTTTTAAGGACAAGGAGATGAAAGGTATATAAATAGGCTGTGTAAAATAGATCTGCACAAATCATCTTTGATGCGACTGGCTGGCATTGCTGTTAGCGTTAATGAAGGGATGATAACCCATAATCAATACAATGAATCTGGCAAATGGGACGTGTCTGCTAATGGTTAGAAGACCTTATTTTGCAGCACGGGTGTCATAGCCGGCAGTGTAACTGAAGATGTTACAAAACTATTTGAATTATCCACTTAGACCTAAGAGCTGCGACTTTGAAGTTTGAGGCTTTTATTGGGTTTTGATCGAGTTCAAAATAATCGGGTTTCTTGTCCCTTTCTTTCTAACTTGTAGGGTTTTTGTATTTTATTTTCTCATACCTTATGAAGGAGAGAATCTATAGGAGGAAATTGCAGGAGATACTCATAATATGAAAGCTAGGTGTGCTGCTGGCTGATCATATCCAGATGTTTCCTTTGACTTTAGTGCAGGAAGCATTTAACATGAATACCATTGGTATGAATAGTTGTGACAGAATTACATGCACAGAGAGTATATTGAAGAGTATGTTTTGATTTTTTTTTTTTAATGCAGTATAACACTTCCTGCCTCTCCATTATTTTTCTCTCTTTTTCTAAGATACAGAACAACTTACAAAAACTACTTGAAGATGGTGAATGAAACATTGATGTTCTTGGATTGCTTCAGACCTCATTCTTCTCTCCTGACAAACAGTTCCAAAGGAGCTCTGCTGGCCAGAGTTCAAGCTTCTTTGTTTTCAGTCCAAGCCAAGCTTAAACTACTGTAAAGCTCATGTCATAATGCAGAAAGTCAGTTTATTCTTGAGCATGTATCTATATGTTTTGAAAACATACATGTTTTGATCTACATGTATCTATATGTTTTGAAAATAAGGGGATTTTTCTTTCTCTATTGTGTGTGAATTAATGGATTTGACAGCTTGCTTGATCCTAAACTTGCTTATGCCAGTGCAAACCTAGTGCAACTCCTTTAATCTCAGTATTTGCTTTCTGCCTTTTGTCATAGAAGTGTACATGGGAAGAATTTCAGTCATGACTCCTGTGCTGAAGTGTTGTGTGAATGAGCTGCTCTCTGTCTCAGCTATGGTTATGGATCGGTGCTGTGCTCCTCATATTTACTTCTTTGTGGCCTGGCATCCCAAAGATCAGAAAACAGGCACCTCTGCATTTGGTTATGTGAAGTTCTGAATGTTCAGGGTGTGCTCAGTTCTCAGGTGCTGTAAAAGGGCTCAGTTCCACCTTTCTGTGGCATTGCATGACTGCTGAGGGTAAGGTCTGTTTCTGCTGCGCATCCAGTTTCCATTGAAGTCAAGCCTCAAATATGTATGGAGTTGCCAACTTAAAATCAAGTTGCTTTTGAGTAGCAGTATGGGTGTGACATATCTGCACAGCTTAGAAAAACTGCTACAATTTTGTTCACTCATACAGTCTCTGTCCATTAAGTTAATTGATGTGAAGACCGTCAGTTGTCTTTCCTTGGAGTTGCATTGAGTTTTGCTTGGCTGAGCAAGTGCAGTTTGTACTCCAGTTGGTGGAAATCTAATCTTGGTATGTGACTCCAGGGACCGGATCTTTCCACATAAGAGGAACTGAAGAATTAATGATGCAGCAATACAAACAATCAGTAGAGTGAATGAAAAACTGGACACCTGCGTTGTTATATCATACTATTTTTTTTCACAGTGCCTAAGATGGGATAACTGGGGATTTTTAGCTTTCTGATTTACCAAGCAGGCTGATTAGTTTTTAAAATGCAATATTTAGGATAATAACTAGTATCTGTAAAGTAACAGTATTGTTTATAATATGCTATGCATTTTATAACCATTTCTGTGAAATGTATGTACTTTGTTTAAATAAACTTTTTTGAAACAAGCGACTTGGTACTGTAATTTGGATGAACCCAATTCCATCTATCAGTTTTAGTCAAACATGGTACTCATGATCTGAGTAGGCTCATACCTCACAGTACAAAGTTTGTGCAAAACCCTGTACCAAACAGAAAGGGTTAGGAACTGCATCCTGCTGATGTGCTTCCTCTTACTCAGCTGTACTCAAGATCTTCCCAGACTGCAGTGACAGAACAGTAGGAGCAAATTTGGCCCCCAGAGTTTTCAGGAAACTTTGATAGTGATTCCTCCTTGAAGGATGTTGGATGAGTATCGTAATGTTGAGGCACCTTAGAGAGCCCTGTGTGTTCTCTAATGTGCCTGCCTGGCTCAAGATTCCATTTGAGCGTGGTCTGTCAGAAATCTGAAATTTGACTGTTCTTATTGCAGCCTCTGCTTTTGCTTCCTCAGCTGTCATGAGATTATTGGAATACTTAGCTTCACAAGAAAACTATTGAAATAAGTTACTTTTTCTTTGTTTTCCATCCTTTTCCCTCCTTTCTTCTTTTTCCACAGTTACACACTTTATACAACATTTCGGACTCCATCCTCATCCTCTCCCGTCTCTACTTCCCTCCCTTTAATTCTGTATCAGTAACAGAAGTCTGTAGTTCTGTTTATGGTTTAAAAATTGATGCTACAAATCACCTTTATCAAAGGAACCTCAGAGAAAATTTGTTATATCCAGCACCTGAACTGAGATAGCCTGTTACTCTGTTACATCAGCAAGGATGTGCTTTGCTATAGGAAATCAAGGGGAGAGAGAGAACATTTGGCATGTGCCTTATACAAAGCAGGCACTTAAAGCTAATCCCTTAGCGATAAGCGAACCAAATAATAACTGGCGTGAATGAGTAATCAGAGGTGGGTGCGTGCCCTTTAGCCTGTGGCAGCAGCATGCCAGGGGAGGCGAGTCTGGACAAAGGTTTAACTGTCTTTCAAACGGACGAGAAGCAAATTGCCCTCCAAAGAAAGAAGTGGTGCTGAGTGCTTATGACGCAGTGGTCGTATCAGCTCGCTGATGCAATTCAGCGTGGCCACCCCTTCTCTGCTCTTGAGTTGGTACCCTCACTCCCTTTCCTAGAGGGAGGAGGGGGAGGATGTCGCGAAGATGTCCTGCTGCTCAGAATTCAGTACACAGTTGAGCAGCGTGTAGTACTGCAGCACTCCCAAACTGGGAGACAGCACATGCAAGACCCTGTGGGGGCAAAGTTTAGAAGTGTGAGTGGAGAGGGAAGTAACACCAGCAGTGATGAGCAAGGAAAAGCTGCTTGCTGCGCGAGTGAGTCGGGCAAAGAGTAAGGGGACTTCTACTCCCAGAATCTGTGGTAGGTAGTGCAAACAAAGGCCATAAGGAGGGTTTTTTCTGTTCGACGAAGGTGAAGTGCTGGTTTGCAGAAATAGGTGGGAAAGATGTGCAACTTCAGGGAAGTCAGAAATCTATACCAAATGTTTGGCACGCAGTGTTAATAATGATCACATAATTTGCCTCATAGGCTGCCTGGAAATCTTATTTTAAAAGCTAACTTTCCTATTTCTTTTGGGTTTGTTTTTTCTGATTTTGGCCATCTGTTGTTCCTCACAGCATAAAGGCTGGAAAAATCAACTGGGTTCCACCAGTCTCTCAACAGAACATGAAAGGTAGTAACTCCCATTAGCATTTGCAGAAAAGACGAACAGTTTTGTGTGTGGGTGTGTGCGCGCGTGTGTTTTAATTTAGTACTATCACTGCTTTCACTTGAGTGAAGCTTCATGCAGGTGTGTAGTAATGCTCTCCGCTTCCTGCTATGCCTTCACTTCCATTTCCAAGTTTCCAGCTAATAGTCAGCTGACAAACGCTAAATAAATCTCCGGGTTGGTTTTATCCAGGCCTTTGCTGGCTATTGCTCAGCTGGTTCAGCTGCAGCTGCTACAGCTGCTAGTGAGGTGTTACTCCCAAGAACATAGGAGACTTTGCATTTACAGAGCAGGTGTGATGAGCAATAAAGATCATGAAAAAGCTGGCTATTTAGACAGAAAACTGAGCAAACCGTTAAACTGAGCAAACAGTTCCTTTTGTGCTCAGTGCCTGTGTGTATGCTTCTGTAAACAACAGAGGAATAGTGTAGTTTGAAAGAATCTTGCCAACACCTGCTTTCAGTTTGCCTGGTGAGACTATCTGAGTCTGACATGCAAATTTGCTCAAGAGGGAAAATTGACTGGTCTCACTTGACACTTCGAGGTTTATGGTTTGAACCCAGTGGAGCTTTCTGCTAAACATGGTTGCATGTAATAAGACTTTACAAAAGGGATGGCGTTTTTTGCTTTCTTGGGTTATAAAATCGATGTAATACAATTTTGTAATTGTAGAGCTTCATGATAGCCTGTTGTTCAGCAAACAGTCACATCAAAATACATGCCAGCAAATTTCATGTAATTGTCTCTTAAGTTATTCCCTGTTTATCACTAGCCTTCCTGGATTTTAACAAAAAAATCAGCCAAATGCATATATTAAAACAAAGTACACTATATGGATTAACTCAGCAGCACTTATGACAGTTTATTTCCTGAGCTTCACACAATGTTATGATGCATGTGATTGTGGGCTAGATGAGGAGACAGCGAGGTGGATTGAGAGCTGGCTGTGTGACAGAACTCAGAGGGTTGTGATTAATGGAGCAGTGTCAAGTTGGAGGCCTGTAACCAGTGGTGTCCCCCAGGGGTCAATACTCGGCCTGATCTTGTGCAACTTATTCATCAATGACCTGGATGAGGGGACAGAGTGTATCCTCAGCAAGTTTGCTGGTGATACCAAACTGGGAGGGGTGGCTGACACTCCAGAGGGCTTCACTGCCACCCAGCGTGACCTGGACAGGCTGGAGTGCTGGGCAGAGAAGAACCTCATGAGGTTCAACAAGAGCAAGTGTAGGGTCCTGCACCTGGGGAGGAAGAATGCAAGGCACCAATATAGGTTAGAGGTGGATCTGCTGGAAAGCAGTTCTGAGGAGAAGCATCTGGGGGTCCTGGTAGACAGTAAATTATCCATGNGTGGAACAGACTGCCCAGGGAGGTTGTGGAGTCTCCTTCTCTGGAGATTTTCAAGACCTGCCTGGATGCAGTCCTGAGTAATGCGCTCTAGGCATTCCTGCGTCAGCAGGGGAGTTGGACTAGATGATCTCTGGAGGTCCCTTCCAACTCTGAAACTTCCATGATTCCGTGCCTGTAAATATTCCTGTCCAAAATGTTGGCATTTCACTGATACACATACAGTTGTTTTTCAGACCTTCTGGGTTTCATCCTGGTGACTTCTGTTGACCCGCCAGTTTTCATTTAGTCAAACTGGCCAGTGATACTGTGCCTACTCAGATTAAATCTAAAAAGATTTGGGTGACTAGACCTAGATCCACACAACACTGTGGTTAGGAGCCCTTGTCTACACCTGCTATTGGTAGGACCCTCAAAGGGATGATCCGAAGAAGGAGCTGATTAGAAAAGTGCTCTTAGATGATACCAACAAGATTGGTATAATAATCAGAAGCTTTTTTCTTTCTTCCACATGTAGTATAATCTCTATTATAATTTACAAACAAGTGGTCAGGCTGCAGCATCTTAGCAAGCAGACTTCGAGCAGGAATTCAAGGCAACCATACGTTAGGGAAGCCTTCCCCAAGCTTGTGTTTCTAATACAGGAAGTATAAGAATATTCCAACCATCCCCTATTGAAGTTACAAATGCTTTGCATGAATCACGTCACCTTTTTTCCCCACAATGGGCAGTATTTCTGCCAAAAATATTCCCTCTTCTGGAAGGTCTAAACACCTTTCCAAGAGTGTAACTGTTGGTGGAAGGAGTAACCACCCTGATTTGGATGTCTGTTTACTAAGCAGACATCTCTGCCAAAAAACTTGAAAATTAGCCCCTTGAAGAGAGCGTCCTAGAAGATTACTGCCCTCCATATACATTTCATACTGACTAGGGTCACTAGCTGCCAGCCTCTGAATTCAGTCTAGATAGCTCTTTCCCCTCTCCCCCCCATTTTTTTCTTTTGTCCATTGTGTGTGGAGCCTGTGCCAACGTATTTTATTGTGTATATGTGACCTTCTTGCCATGCCAGTTTCTGTACTGAGTTCATTTGGATGCTGCTTAAAAGTTCATTATGTTCTTAAAGTTGAAAAGATTATTTTCCCAGGCTTTACATAAAACCAGCAAGCTCATGTCATGATGCATGATGATGTAGTAAGTGCATCCTATTCTGGAGGTGTGACATTCTGTATTAAGCATCATAACAAGGATTTATTAGTCTTTGGCAATGCAGGTTGTTTGGGCTATACAATAAAGGCCTCTTCAACTGCTGTTCTCACTTAATGGTATTGATAATGTAATTTTCCACTGAGTAGGCATTTTAGCAGTGCTTAGCAGGGGATTAAAGGAAAATCATTCCAATGTGCTGTCAAGTACAAAATTAAAAAACAGCTCTTCACACTATCTACAGATAGATAGATAAGATCTCCTTCCAAGAAGAAAAGGTAATGAGTAACTTAATTATAACCTTATATGCTGGACCTGGCACGCAGAGCAAAATACAGCTCTGAATTCTTCCCGCACTTATAGCTTGCTATCGTGGCAATACGCACACGTGGCTGCATTCTGGGGCAAGGGCAAGGTGGCAAGAAAGTCAGCTTATGCTAACAGCTGTTTCCATGACGTATGTAATGAACCATGAACCTTCTCTTACAGATGAATCATGTGAAAAATAAATGCTTTATGACACTGGCTTCTGATACTAGCATGAAGAGGTGTCCTTCTATGTTTTCCCCCAAAACAGTTTTAAGTGATGCCACAGCACACATGAAAAAAAATATTCTACATTGGCTGATTTGGAAATGGTCAGCCTTCTGAAGAGTCTGATCTATGGTAATGGCTATAAGGAAGATGGCTATTGAGCTCAAAGACTTAAACTTCTTGATTGTGGAAACAAATCTTCCACACTTCTCTTCCAAGTCCCTTCATACATTTCTGGTTCTGAAATCACGCTTTGACCATCACAGTAACTCCTCCCATGAAAAGAATTTGTGGTTGTGGTCTAATTGAACTAATGATAGCACAAGAGTTGGATTAGGGTTAGGACTAAAGAAATGAGGGTGCTCAGAGAGCTCCCATATTTGGTTACTCCCTACTTCTGCTTATAGCACATCCTCTGCCTCCATTTCGCTTCTTGTGCTACCAGATGTAATCCAGATCCAAAAGCCGATATACTTAATAGTAACCCATACAAAAATAGTTCATTTTCTACCAGTTATGTGAAGAAGACTTGGTAAGACAGCCCAGTATCAAAGACAGGCCTGTTAAGCAATGCCTGAAATAATGTTTCGGTTTTGCTGACATAACTACTTGTTCCCTCTGTTGTTTTCTGTAATTTCATTCCATGCAAAGTGAAACAACATTGGAAACTGCAAGAATATTCTGAGGCAGTTCCTCTGTACATCTGTGCTTCCCCAGGGAACCATGGGCATAGGCAAGTGAGATGGACCAAATGCATCAGCAGCAATAACTAGGGCTCCCACGCAACTCTGGTTGCAATCCTCAAATGTAAGCATGAGAGAAAACTCTTCTTAATATTATGACAATGGAGGACTATCAAAGAATCATGTATTTCTCCTGTGATTTTGTTTGGGTTTTTTTTGTTTGTTTGTGTTCCCTCAAGAAGCAGATAGAGTTACCTAGCACAATCATACCTCTATTACTATTTCCAATCTATGGAAATTAGAATTTTTTTTTAAAAGTCGTGACAGCCTTTAATGTTAAATTTGGAAGCATGTCTGTCATAGCAAGTATGCCTTATGATAAGACAGACTGTAAGCTAAGTGCTATATTCATTTTTCTCCTGCAAAAGCGAGGATATATGCTGACACACTTTATTGGATTTTTTCCTCCTTGCTTTGAATAGTGAAATTAGTCTCCAGGTACCAACACTAAACAGAAATTATCTCCCTCATCTTTTATTTTCTGTGCTTACCAGTTTTCTTTTCCTATTCACTTCTTTTTCTTGAATTAGCTCTGCTCTGCTGTAAGAAGCAGAACCATCAAATCCTGGGTCTGTTTTAATGTTTGTGATAAGCTCTTTAAGCTAATACTAGAAATTCCATTTATGTTTCTGCATTTGGTGAAAAAATGTGGTTCTTTTTTGTGTTGGAGATACACAGGAGCAACTGTACAGTGTACTATACACTGTTCTTTTCAAAAAGTTTTTTTCTGTCTTTCTGAAACCTACCTTTTTTTTTTCAGCTCTCAGACTGAGACGTCTTTAGGCTAGTTTGATTTCAGAGTGTGGGCATTTTTTCTGGTCTGAATTGATCCATTCTTTCTTTTATAATGTGCAAAAAACAGATGTATTCAAATCACATTGGAAAAACAGAGGTGTTAATGTCTAGATCATAGAACATACCTTTTTTCTTTTTCTCTGACAGTTTTTCCAACAAGTAAAAACTTTTTACACTACACCCCAAGCATGGGTGAGTCAGCGTGCAATAGCTATGCTGCTTTAGCCACTAAATTATTATTGCATGGTGTCCTGGGCCATCCTAGAAGGGTGCTTGGGAGCCTGGACTTGGAAAGCTCAAAGCAGTACAGGATTTCCTTTACTGCCCTTTCCTGGCTCTGCCGGGGGAAGTGCCCCACTCAAGAGAATAGTTCTGCTCCCATCGCCCCAGGCAAAGTCCTTCCCTAATGTACCTTCATGGGGAAAATTTTAAATCTCCAGCTATTTCACCACTTTTGCTCGCTGTTACTTCTCCTGGTGATACCACCACTTAAAGCTATGTGCCACTGCTGTTGGATGAGGGGATGCACTTCTAGCGGATGCTCATCCCACGCTGGTCCCATCAGGGACTGTGGAAGCCCGAGAAGGCAAGAATGATTCCTTCCTACATTGAACTTGATACAAATTTTCATAAGCAAATAGGCTTGCACACAGGCTGACAACCACAGCTTCATGAGGGGAGACTGCAACATTCTTATCAATCATGCAAGGATGAAAAGTGTAACATTAAGTGCTGCAAAAGTTTGCCATCATTTCAGAGTAATGAGGATGTGCAATTTGAGCAAATGAAACACAGATCTTTCATATACACTGAAGTAAGTCTTGATGTTTCCTCCAACATATTTGTCCGTGTATCTGTCATCAGTCTAGCACAAAATTTGGCAACCTTATTAAGAAAGTCAGTAGAAAATCTGCCCCATCAAAAAGTAAATACTAGCAGCCCAGATTATCTAATCAAGTTATGATCAAGAAATTGTCCAAAGGACGTAAGCCTCTGTATTGTCATGGTCTTTATTTGGACTCCCAGGGCATTTCCCCACTGCTTTGCATCACATACAATTGTATAACACATATTATAATGCAATTTAAGTGTGAATTGCTGCAGTGGGCGAGTGTATACTGGCTCAGAGGTCTGAGCAAACAGTGGCTTCTGGCTCAGGGCACTGACAGCCTTTTGGCAGCAGTGCAAATGACAACTCCCAAGAAGCAGCACTGCCAAGCTGCTACTTTCAATACAGGTTTCTTGAGGAAAAAGAAGTCAATAATTTTACTGCCAAAATCTAGTTGCCCTAGTGAGGGCACAGTTCAGGAATTGCAAATGAGCCAAATAAAAGAAAATATCCATTCACACCTCTGTTCTTCTTGTTCCTCTACGTCTTGTGCAATCGGCCCATTTCTCTCCTGGGGCTCGTTGATGAGTAAGTTGCTCACCTGCAATTTTATTGGCAACAGCGTGCGTCATGAGCTAGGCCATGGGAGCGCAGGGCTTTTTGAATAACCTACACTACTTGTCTTCCTGCCACATCTCTAGTACCTGCAGTGAAATATCCCTCACGAAACATTTGTGGCCAGCTACGTTATTATTACTTATTGCACCACTTATAAGGTTGAGCAGCTGGTGTCTTTCCTGAGATTAAAAACGAGTGTAAAGAAATCCGCATTGCCTGATCCTTAAGGGTTGAGCCATACAGCTGCCTGAGTCACCTCAGACACATGCATGTTTCCATCTCCTCTGACATTAAGCACTGAAGAGAGGCAGACTATGACAGTTGTCCAACCTGCCAGCAGTTGCCTTTTTTAAAGACCAGAACTGCTGCCACCCTACCGCCACCCCCCTTTCTGGTCATGTGCTGCTGCTTCCCATCCCCACCAGTACGCCTGTGGTGCAGTGCCATCAGTATCCCTAATTTGCTTCCAGGAAAATCAGCTGGGGTTATTTTGTGCAAAGTCCAGAGTGCAAAGGTGTGTTTCATCATCTCTGCTGCACCAGGTCTGCTAAATAGACTAGAGCATCAGAGTAACCAGTCTGACAGAGGAGGGAGGGGCTGGAAATGATGAGCGCCTAGGATAAAAACACATTTATCTCCTCTGGGTAGATGTGGACGATGCTGGTTTGGATGTCTAATTCCCTTTTGGCAGCACTTAGCTATATTCAAGAGTGAGCTGGGATAGGACCATCATACACACACCGTCGGATCATACAAGAAAACTGTTACAACTAGGTTTTGTGAGATTCTCTGGCCTGGCTTAGAGAAAACCTACTGCATCAGGCAGCCAAAGGCTGACAGTGGCTGATTCACTGCCAGGCAGTTCCAGAGGCAGCACAGGTCCCATGTGGGAAGCGCCAGGATCAGGCAACAGTTTAACCAATATTCCGTTCACCTCTCATTCAATTCACAAGCCAAAATCCTGCTTTGTAGTGCTCTGGACACAGTTGTCTGAAATAAGTTGTCTTCATATTGAAATCTCTGTGCTTTTACCTTGCGGTTACTGCACCGGGTAAGTGTAGAGCAATAATAATTTCTCTGGAAATCTTGTAGAACAGGAGCAGACCTCTCTTGGTCCGAGATGCTCATGCACTGTTGTGAGGGTGCATTGCTCTTACCTCGGAAACCAGGCTGTCACATTTGTGCTTCATACAGCGTGAGGCCTTTATTTGGTACCTCTGAATGCCAGCAGCCGGCTCTGCTGATGGGAAACGGGGAGGACACGGGTGTAGGTGATGCCTGCGTGCTCTCTCCCCAGCTCTGCGCGCTGCCCCCACGGGTGCAGGCGTTGACAGCGGGGCAGCTCAGGCTGCAAGAAAGTGCAGGCAGCTTTTCTCATCGCTTAGACAAGTAGAGCAGCAAAATAGCATATTGCAGAAAAATACACCTTCTCACACCCTCTCTCCCGGGGAAGAGGTGTGAGGAAACAAAAGCTGAACAACAGTAGATCACAACAGAGATCTACTTCATTTGTGCTTTGGATGCACGCACTGTATTCATCCTGTCTTGGTGGAAGAAAGCAAAAATTAATACCCTAAGTCTTAATTAAGTGGCCTGGTAGAGACACACACAGATCAAAATTCTCCACTTCCAGCAAATATCATTCTGGAGTAATCATATGGTATTATACAGAGCTCAAACAGAAACAGTGCTAAACCAGAATAATGAGAAAAGAAGAGCACAAATATTTTCTGCTCCAGTCTGTTGATTTACTGAACCGTAACAAAGGTTGACTAATCTCACCTCAGTGCTGAGGAATGAGAAGCTCAGAATGATGAACTAGATAAACAATTAAAACAAATGCAAAGTCATGGAAACGCTATAGAAAATACATGTTGGTCTACAGGTATTTAGGGGAAAAATGAGTTGTTTTGACTTGGCTCATATCCGCTGTAATTCTATGCCAGAACTCATTTTGGTCTCTGGTAGGGAAATAATGAAAGACCATGATTTCCTGGTATTTTAACCCACATTGCAAAATAATTTTTCTTAGCAGCTTAAATACAAAATTCAAAATGTGTTTTCTGCTTAGCTGAGGGCCATTGTAGGCTGAGCAAATCACTTATTCTTTGCAAGCCCAGCAGACTCTGAAATACCAGTATCTTAACCCAGTTTCAAAAAAGCCTGAAAGAAACAAGCTAATACTCTGATGAATGACAAACTTCTCACTCATGGTAATTAGGAAATTTGTGATTTGAACAACTCCTAAAAAGAGTGGTGCAAAGTATACTTCATATTTACTATTTCCTGTAGGAACAACACAACATGGCATAACCAGGCTAAGTACTAGTAAGGGTTAGCCTTTCTGTGAACTTTCAGTAGTTATTGTTCAGAAAGAAGGCAGCAGTGAACAGCCGGAAGAGTAAATGATACCATCAGCATGCAAGCTAGAGTACTTAGGCAAATCTTGGCTGCCACAAGTCTAACAAATATAGAGATTCGAAATACATCAGAGTTGATTTTAAAAAACACAGAACAAAGAGATTGGTGTGTGGGGGGGGTTATTTTATTTTTTTTTTTTTTTTTAACACAAAACATGCTGAATGACACTGGGACAATTTTTACAGTAAAGAAAACATTAAGAGAAACATAATCATCAAAACAAAAATGTTTATTCTGTTCTCAGATGCTTTCCTTTGTGTTGTTGGGGGTTTTGTCCTTAATCACAATAGAGAGTTTTTACAGCCCGTCCTACTGCTAGATTCATGCTCCAATCAATGAACTCTTAACAGATTTGGAGGATCAGGCTGATATTATTCCATAGTGAATATGTCTCTCTATGCTTTATCTGCCCTAATTGCAGCCTTACGTCTTAGCTTAAACTACATCTGGGTCCTTTCCCTGTTCTCCTCATCCAGTAATTCTCTTACCCTTCTGTTCCTTTATACAATGTTCAAAAACATGCTCTTTCAACCTATCCTATTTTGTGCACTCTACCCCACCTCCCATTTGCAATAGTCCGATCTTAACTTTCCCGGCATTCCCAATGTAATACGCAGCACCTAAAAGCCTGGTACTGGGTCCTCGCTCTCTGCAATACTGCCTGTGTCTTTCGCCCTGGCTCCACCACCTCCTTTGCTGGTGGTTCTGCATTCCTCAACCTCACTTTCACGGCCCTTCCTTTTCCTGCAGCCGGTGACCGGTTGCTGCCGGTTGCCTTGCACAGCTACGGTGCTTGTCTCACTTTGCAGGGAGTCACTTCAGCATCAAAGTGGCAGGTAAAAAAAATTTAAAAATCAGTAACACACCTAACCAAAAAATATGGAAAGGAAATTAGTGGGCAAGACAGGGTCACAGCAGCCAGTGTTGGTTAGAGCCTGCTTTGGAACAGCAATGCTTGACTCACCATTTTTAGATTATCTTGTCCTCCATCCCTGACTTTTTTCTTGTTTCTGTCTCCTTTGCTGTCACTCCATGATCCTACATGCCCTCTCCTTCAGCTAAGATCCTCACATCATTGTTTTTTCAGCCTACAAAGATTTGATACCATAGCAAAGCTTAGGAGGGTAGTTTGACTTGCAGCGTATCATGAGACATGGCCATAACCTTGCTCTGCTCTTTGTTCTGCCTTAAACCAAGACCATAAATCAAGTGCCATCTGGGTCAAATTGAGAGGAAGAGGAATGTCTTTACTCTTTATGGGGCAAACAGATATCCCTCATTTCTCAAACACACAATCATGAGCACGTACAGTTGTAAGTGCATACAGTCACACACGAGCTAGAAAGAGGTTTATATTCTGGGGTTATATGAGTATCCTGCATACTTCTGGTGATAAATGTGTTATAAAAATACCAGCAACTGCGGTAAAAAAGGTAGTTAAAAGAAATACAACTCAAAGAAGAGGTATGTGCTGTACTTTCTAGATACTTCTCAAATACAGCTGCTACATCAGAGAGAGAGGTTTATGTCATTATATGTCAGCCTATCACAGGCCAATGAGTATGTAGCCCCTTAAAATCTACAAAAGACAGGAGAATTATGCGCTTAGTAACAGTTTGAGGATTAAATACCAGCCTGAGGAACAAGAGAGATGGTATTTATCCTCAGTTGTTCCTCAGTCTCTCACTTTTAAACTTGCATGCTGTCATTTCGTTACCTCCATATCACCCGTTCACTTATTCAGGGGAGTGTTGCTAACTTCACTACCACATATAAGAAGGTTTGGGACACCTGTAAGGATAATGCCAGGGAAGCGTGAAACACAATTACCACTAACTTCCAGCTTCCCAGACTGTAATGTAATGAAAGGAAGTGCCTTCCTCTGAAGTTCAGAGATCTAGCTTGCACTGTTTGCTCCCTTTAACCCCACCTTGAAATCAGGTTGCAGGAAAATAGAGCCATAATGCCCGAGAACAGTAACATACTGGGTGAAGTATGCATTAAACAAGTTGTTCTTCCCTGGAAATGAGTACCCAGCTGAAACACTTATTTTTATCCTTTGGCTTTTGGAGTTATGTTTTGTGTAACAATTGAACTGATCAAGTGAGGCTTTTGCAGAATAAAGTGTATTCAATTACCAGCTCAGAAATAGTGTTCCCAGATGTGCCGGAATATAAAGGATATTCAGACGAAGAGGTTTGTGTTTTACACAGCTGGCTAGCGGACACAAGGGCTGCTCTGCGCAGGAGGGATTGCTGCCGCACCGACCTTGGCAGGTTTTAGCCTGAACAACAGCGACACCGGGAGGCAAATTACAATTTTTTTTTTAAAAAAAGCACTCCACTACGCCTTACGGTGCAAGTCCCTGTCTCAAAATGCAGAAGCATTTTCCTGTTATCGGGAGGAAAGCAATGAGCTGTATGGAAAAATCAATGCTAATAATTTATCAGAAGAAAGAGAGACTGTGAACAAGTATGTCCCTCTGTACCCGGTACCCACAGGCGACCACGTTCAAAACGCAAGGTTAGACAAGACGCTTTGCACTGCAAGAAGCACTTCAATCGCAGCAGAAATATGCAAACAACTGAATGCAATTAATCCATTCGTTTTCAAACATTAGGCATGTAGCAAATGGCAGAATGATCAAGGAATACACATTTCAGAATACCGAACACAAGACATTTAAAAAAGTCCTCACCAAGCCATTATTTCTACTCAAGAACTTAATTTTATGCAATTAAGACATTTTACCCATATATAACCCTTAAAATGTGTCCTCTTCCACACAGGGAAATGAGAGCATACACTTGTG
Organism: Burhinus bistriatus; assembly: GCA_013397275.1. NCBI lineage: Eukaryota > Metazoa > Chordata > Aves > Charadriiformes > Burhinidae > Burhinus > Burhinus bistriatus. The sequence goes on from VYXH01002064.1 coordinate 82,146, forward strand.
CAATACGTGCCCAACACATGGGTGTGACAAATGATTCAGAAGACAATCCAGGCAAAGAGCTCTCCTATAATTTACACGTTATTTTTTTCACATAGCTCCTGTTGAGATTAATGCAGAGACATGAATGGATTAGTACAGGCTAATGAGTCTTGAACACAGCAGCTATACATATAATATCTCATACAGAAACATCGGCAGCTGCCATGAATTAAGAGTTCTGGCACCCTCACGGTTTTGAACCCATCCAGAAACAACACATAGAACTGAATGACAGAAAAAGCACAAGAAAACAGCACGATATAATACGAATGGGTTGGTCTGTTAGTACTGAAAGATAACAGCTATTTTAAATACAGCAATGCAGGGCAGCTATTTGCAAAAACGCAAGTTGAGACCTATTATTAGTGAGTAGTATTCCTGGTTCCTGAAAACAATTCCCGTACGAACTCTGCTATTAGAAACTGGAACAGAATGCAATAAAATGGAAGAGTAGCAGCCTGCAGCTCACAGCCTGCAGGTTTAATTTTTCAGCATTTATTAAAAAAGCAATTGCTCTGTTTGTTTATCAGTGCAATTAGGAGAATTTGCATTTTTTTCTTCAGTTAATAATATGGCTAAAAAAGAGAGGAAGTTACTTGCAAGACTGTTCCCATCAAGGTCATTTCACAGCAAGCAATACTGTGCTAACAAATGAATTATTGATCACGTGTCATTTAACACTTGTTATTCACTGGTGTTACACACTCAGTGGTAATTAAGTTTATGCAACAGTGGAAGCCGCTGATAAAATTTGTATTAAAACTGCAAGTTCCATTATGTTGCACATACCAGTAGCTCCAAGACACATTTTATGAATTCTCAAATTGCTTTCCTTGGGTGAGATAACCCAATGACAGCTAACGCAGTTTACAGTCTCCTGAGTGAACTTTCCAAATTAAAGCAGAAATTGAGAAATAGGGCGCTTACAGTATCTTTAAACTTCCTTAGCTTAATACTTCATCATAATCATAACTGCTTATAGGCCCCTAAATCCTTGCCAAAACCTATTACAATCTGCAGCTGTCTTTAAAAGGCACTCTTCCCAGAGCCACTTCACTGGAAGTCGTTCAGTTAGTCAGTTCAGGTAGGATTCTTCAACAAGATGTAACTAGATAAATAGAAGGGTGGAGAGAAGAAAATTGCAAAATCATCTAAGGAATTCAAAGCTGTCTGGGAAGCAGATGAAGCATTATGATTACCGGCTGTAATGCCATACTAGCAGTCTAGTGACAATGCAGATAACGGGATCTTTGGAATAGTAATTCATATACTCAGCACAAGTCAGGATGAATTTGTAATCTACTTACACACAGAGCCCACGTTTGTCTACATAAAGCGGATCTAGTGCGCTCACTCATCATACACAGAGGTAGCTACCCGAGTATTTCAAGCTGTCCTCTGCAAGACTACTCAAAAGTTTGTGTTGCATAGATTGTTATGTCAAGCTAACCTTTAAAATAAAAGTTCAGAGTTGTTTGCTATGCAATCACCCTCTTGATTACATTCATACATTTTTCCTGTTCATAACTCATTTTCAGATAATGATTTGAAGACCAGTCAAACATCAGACTCACCATCCCATTTTTTTCCATTCCGTGGCTGGAGTTCACATATCTAAAGCCAGATGGCAGAGTTAACCTTATTCCTGTAAATGAAACCACTGGACTTGTGAAATTATTTTATCCAAAAAGAGTAAAAAGGCCTTTATTTTCTAGAACAACAGATGTGACATAATAAGGCTATCCAAAAACTATGAATAAGCAGCAGGAAGAGAAAAGAGAGAAGTTCTTGAACTTATTTTTCATTGTTGAGGGTTTCATAGTAACACTCAGTGCCACAGAACACTGTTAAAAAATACAGCTTCTGTAACTTGTGCTACTTTCAAAATAATTAAATTTGGAAATTTGATTGTTGCTTTGCCCTTTATCTGCTAACAATTTATCTGCCTGCTTAGGGGATTTCAGTTGTTTCTGTGTGTAAATACACAACATTCTTTCGTGAAATCTGTTTCCTAATTAAATGTCCAAGCACAAAGAACTACAGGAGAGAGTTCACCTGGCTGTAAGACACCCGGTGGGAAAAAAGGTTGAACCTCAGTAGGAAAAAATTTTGGCTGCCTATTGTTTGTTGTATAGAAAGTGACACCCAAAATACCTTCTATAATACAGATGTAAAATTCAAAACACTATGTATTTTAGAACTAGATACTAAGGTGAAAGAAGACCAGCTACCATTGTGGTATGTTGGACCTTTTAACACAATTTGGATGACGTTGCTATTGTCACATCTTAGCACCAAAACAAATCAAAAGCTAAATCAGAGTCCTAGAATCTGAGCCCAAAATGAACAGCTCTGCCACATTCAGAGATTGTGGAAATTTGGTACATAAAATTGAGTGGAAAAGAAATCTCCTCCAAAAATGGTGCATTAAAAAACTTGGAAGTTGCTCTGTGGAAAGGTAAAATCAGCCTAGTGCCTTTTCTCATCCTGGATTCTGAGCAAGGCTCCCAAATGAGGTGCTGATAGCTGTAGTCTTCAGTGGCCATGAGAAACTCCCACTTAAGGTGAAACACAAGTAATTTGCCTTTCCCCAGCAAATTCCCTCTGGAAGAGTATTTCGTCCTGGCTGCATCTCCAGTTCTTCAGCTGGTTTGGTTGTAGGGTGTCACAAGGGCTGCGACAACCTGAATTGGCTGTGATTCCTAGCATTAAAAGGAGGTTCCAAGAGATTGAAGTAGCCCTTCATCTTACCTCTTATTTCCTAACACATGAGGTGAAAGTCTCATTTCTGAAGGAGAAGCAGGCAAACTAAAGCAGTTGTTTTAGCTCAGTTATACTTCTCCCAGCTAGCAGCTCAGTGTGTGAAAATGGACAGTCAGCACAATGTTCCTGCTCCAAAACAACAAATAAAAAACCCTAGAAGCCCAAGGTATCTCACAAAATGTACCTTTATTTATGGATTGAAAAACAGCCCTGTACTGCCCACCCCTCCCAGCACCAGGTATCTGTAGGAAACTCAGCACGTAGTTTGAAGCATAGACCTACTAGCTGGAAATGTCAGTGAATGGTAAGGAGGCAGGGGATACAGACAGCGTTGATACTGAAATATAGTGATAAGGCAACGGATTATCCAGGCTGCCTGAATCCAACTTTGTTAGTTTCAGTCATCCTCCCTTCTTCCCAAAGACCACATATGTCTCATTTGAAGACTGAAGTAATTTCATACATTGAGAGTGAAGCAATGTTATAGTAGCTGATTTTTTGACAGAATTAGTATCCTTGCTGCAGATAAATTTCAGACAATTAATTTTCTTCACCATGAGGCTTAGAAGGTGCTTGATTCTGAAATGCTATGAGAGTTCATGGCACGACTGTTCATAAGGCTGTTACTGAAACTTGATTCCTTGAGCCAAAGGTAAATCCTTGCTGTAATTGATTGTACTGGAAGAGAAACAAGTATTTAGAGACCAGACTCGATTTCTGAGAGAGATTATGCAGTCCATTTCCTATGTACAAGGTTTCTAATTTCTGTCCCATGTATATAAAAGACTTCTGTAAGCTGTTTGCCTGTTTAAAGTTATGAACTGAATATACTCTGGTTTTCAATATAGTAACTACGGGTGGGGAAAGGCCACATTCACCATTATCTCTTCTTTGATAGATCAAAGCGAAAATAAAGTATCATTCTCTATTTAATCGCTTACTAGGAGAATGTCCATACAGAAAAATCAAGGTGGGATTTCTCACGTTCATAAGCCTTTGCATGGAAATCAAAGTTAGCACATGTAAAGGCTAGGGAAACCAGCAGAGTGGGAATGGTCAACCACTACAGGCTGTCAGAAGATTTATGGATAGATACCCAACACGTAGCTAAATCACCCATCACTGGCAATAGTGGCCCCCTCACTGTGGTTGCCACTTCATGTTTTTCCTGACAAGTTTCAGTAATTTAATTTTTAGCTGAGTATAAAATCAGGCAAGAGGGGGGGAAAAAAACAGATTTTTTTCTATTGTTTCCTTTTGAAGAATAGTGAGTAAAGAAGGACCCTTCAAATCCATCTTCTACTAGGAGCACAGACGTAAATTCTTGCATGAAGAAAAGGCAATTACACTTATACATGGTTATCACACATTTAGCAAAGATAACCTCTTGTAGTCAAGTACTTATATGTTTTGAACTTTTACAAGTTTATCTGTAATTTACATTTATTTGGAATTTAAAAAGTCTGTCTCACCATGTAGACCGTCTCATATAAAGTTTCCATGAATCACTTCCAGATTCTCTTCCCCCACCAGTGTGCTTTTCACCACCTGTAGGAAAAAGGTTATAAATGAAAACTTGAAATTTTTTTTGAGCATGAGAGTCTGGACTGACTCCAGGAGGTGAGACATTTTACAAAAATTTAATGGGGAAAAGCTATTCCTTTGCCGTTGTTCTATATCTGAAATAAATTACCAGAACACCACCACCTGCAACTCACACAGCTAGCTCCCTCCTCATGCTTGATCCAAAAAACATCTGCCTGGAGTTGAAACTCTCATCATGATGACACCAGAGGACCTTGTTTTAAAGATATTTTGTTTTAACACGAGACAAGAGTACAAGAATGCGCTGGTTCTTGTACCGTTTAAATAGTAAGGTGAATATTTCTTTTTCCCTCCCCCCACTTCCTTCAGTATATACAAAAAAGAGAAACAAAGGCAAAAATGTATTTAAAGACCTTCTCACAAAAATACTTTATGGAGTAGTTTCTATAAACACATTCAAACATACACAACAAAAATGCTCAAGACTATTTTAATTAAAACGGTTTTAAAGAATTTTCCACTCAGCCACATCTCTAAGCACCTTCAGAATATACTTCTGAGTTACATTACTGAGGGGGAAAAAAATGACACATGGAATATTTAAAAAACAAATACAGATATTTTTAAAAGGTGAAATCCAACAACCTCTAGTAAATTTCTGTTTTCTGCTAAAGCAGTATAATTCAAAGTTAACTTCACTGACCTCTTCAGATTTAGTTATTTAAATGGAATTGTTAAGATCTTGAAAAGTTACGATGAGGAGACCTAAGTTATACCAGTTTAACAGTGGTAATGCTTTATTCTCTTCCAGAGTCATTAGAGAAAAAAATTCCCCACCTTCATAAAAAAAAAAACCACCAAAGATGACTGAGGAATAATACCAAGTCTCTAGACCTGACACTAGAGGATTTAATCACTGAAAGGATAAAGAGAAAAGCACAAGTAACATACCAAAAGCACCTCCAATCTCAGCCCCACTGGTTGGGATGTTTACATTCACAATGCCACAGTCAGATCCCTTTGGCCTACAAACAAAGATAAGATGCAATTGCTCCTCAGGATCAGGAAAGGCTCCTTCCCTAAAATGAGGGCTATAAAATGCTCAACTAGCATTGTGCATAGGTTTACAAAAGACATGAAAGATTGTGATCTTGTGTTTCAGGAAGGTAGAAAAATAATTTAAATTATACCCAAGCCAGCGGAAAATCCTTCCCAAATCCTTGGTAAAGATACTGCTAGAAAGACCTTGTTTTACTTCATTATTCCAGGCAAAAACCTCCTCTTCCTCCTAAAAGGAGCATGGGTCAATGGTTAAATCATGACCATTCAAAGCAAAGCAGTTACAAAGAAGCACTGTGAGAAAAACCCCAATATACCACAGCCATAATGCAAATACACTGAATGCCACTTGGCAAATACACATGCACCAAGTCAGAAATAGGATAACTCCACCACTGCACAAAAAACACAACCTGCTTTCGAGCAGGTTGACGTGAACAATAAAAATCTATTCCACTACAGACTGTCACCTTATCTCCAGTGCTCTTCACAGAAAATGCATAAATGTAGGTACACAGCAAGGTAAGCTATTACAGTGGATATCCCACAGTGCAGAACAACAGTTACCACTTCTTGAAGTGCCAGGACAATTACATCAACATGACATACATCTGAAATGTCTCTCCTCACTTTTCTGTTAGCATCCTTGACACCTGACTAACTCCCCACTGTTATTTTACCTTAAATTTCAGCACATACAGTATGGGGGCAAATGTCTCAGTGTGGACAATGGGTGCATTATGAGGGAGGCCAGTCACAATGGTTGGTTCAACATAGTTTCCAGGGCGATTTATAACCTTCAAAACACATAAAAGAAGAAACAATTGAGTAAGTTCAAACCCACACCATGCTTAGTACTGGTGTAGGAAGGGAATCCTTCTTGGTTTGAACACTATAGTGCCTAACTATCAGAAATACAAGGTCAGGTCATCTAAGTACATAACAAATTTCACTCATTTAAGTATTTAAAATACAGAAGCGTAACTTAGTCTACTAAGCAGGTAATCAAATCTCAAAGTTTAGCAGCTCAGAAAACCCACTTCCTTTCTCCTACTTGTAAGCTGATTAGTACCCTGATTAGAACTTTAAAGGTATTAGGAATAAAGAAAGTGCCAGTGAAAGACAAGACTTCCCAGAACGTTAAATCTATAAGAATTAAACATCCCATATGATAAAGATGTGCAAGTGGCTCTCTTCAATCTTCAGTATTTCCTAAAGTTTGATGTTGTAAATCCAGGGACAGAGAAGCAATTTTTCTTTGTTATGTGTTCGATATTCACCATTTACATTGCTGTTTGTATATTCACCATCACTTGCAACTAGGGAGCAGTGCAAGGAACAGCCAAAAGCTCTTATGCAGTTCTTAGAGGAAAAGGTAGCTTCCAAGTAGACCTATCTTTACCCTTAAGACAGGATTGCAATTCACACATTCTCAGACCGACTAACTTAACATCCTGTAACAGCTGACAGGACAAACAGAGGTATAACCTTGGCCTAAGCCACCACATTACTGTATTTTTTTTTTCTAGAGCACTAAATATAGCAGGGAGAATAAAAGTAAGTCACCTTTCCACCATAGACCACATAGCCACCCTGTTGTTTTGCTTGTTCTACTGCATCAAGGAACATTTTCACTGCTTCTTTGGTATGAAGAGGGCCATACAGAGTGTCAGCTAAAAACAAAAGACCCAAAGACACACTTTCAGCACAATTGTGTATGTTTGCAAATATTCTTATGATGACATTTTGGGAGTAATTATTTAATCCGTCCAAGATGAGCAGCATTAGCTGGATTCTTCATCTCCCTTTCAGAGTTTGTACTCTAAATGAAACCATCTATCCCCACTCCCTGGTAAACTGCTACAATTACATAGGTTTGATCCATAATCTATTTGGAATTTAAACATAAAGAAACAAACAGAAACTTGTCTTCTAAACCCATGAGTTGGAAATAGCTACTTACAATCCCATGGATCACCAATGCGGACCTGGGCATAGGCCTTAGCAAGCTTTGCCACCACCTCATCATGGATGCTTTCATGGAGGAACTAAACAAAATGTGGTAAGAAGGTTGTAAGACAGCTCAGTCTACGTAACTATTCCTGAAGGACTACCGCACTTTGAAGAGGGATGAATGAAGTGTGGAGATAGTGTTGCTCATATTCAGCAAATCCCAAAGTTAAAAATAAACACACGAGCGAGGCCTTGAAACAGCACCAACACCACGAAATGATGATTTAAAATCTTCACCATGAAGATTTAAAAGAAGCAAATAAACAAAAACCTGTTTTAATTTTACCCCGTCTCAGATCAATGCTATCAATGCATTCTGCAAACTCTTCAGTTAAGTGTTTTAGGACAAATACTCAAGTGATTTTTCTTGCTATAATTTGAGGAATCACTGCCCTTCCTACACATTCAAAGTTAATCCACATCAATTTTGACAAATATTTACCTAATCAACCCAACTCTGAAAAGACTACACAGACACAGGCTGACATTATAACACCTTTACACTTGTTGAAAATGATTGGTTAAAAATTTGTAAAGAAAGAAAGCAACACACCCTGCCTCGCTTTGCTGAAATCTAAACCCTGCACCAAAATTTGTAGCAGACACAAGCAAAGAAGGCCTGGCAATGAAAACAAAGAGAAATACAGGAAGTATTGTAAGTTTTGTTTTCCTAAGTTTTAGCACCAGCTACATTTAGACACATTCAAAGAAACTCTTTAGACCTAGAATTATAGTGAAATGACAAACTACCATCTTATTTTCCATCATACTGATTTTTGACAAAGTAAAATCATGTTTCAAAGATTATTTGTTGCTCTGCGTAATATTTGCAATTGTCAGGCATTTTCTGAGCTAATTTGGAGTAAGTTTAAATTCAGAGCTACCCAAACCAGACCATTTACTCACCAGCCTTCTGGCAGTCGTGCACCTCTGACCCGCTGTTCCCACAGCGGCAAATAGAGCAGATGGGATGACTAGGTTCAGATCTGCATCTTCAAATACTTAACAAAAATTAAAACATCAGCATGTTACTGAAGTAAACAGGCAGTTTGCAAGACTTAAGACACTAAACAATATAATAAACTGACACGTTGGTCAAGAAGCATTAGGAATAGTCACACTAGCATAGCACACTAAGACACGCAGAAACACCTCAAAACTCTTAATACTTTTACACCTGGAATTAGACATACACAATCGGACATAAACATAGGTCTGAACAACCAAAGACAGCCTTTTGTAATAAAGCTTGCAAAGAACCTCAGGTTCATTTTAATTCAAGAAACTACAGGCAATTTCTTGCCATTTCATCACCTCGTCCTTCTCTCACTGAGAAGATGCGTAGCAGCATAAAGAAACAATAGTAAAGTGTATTCAAGTGGTATGCAAAAAAGTAGCTAAAACACACAGGTACACAATAATATAAAATATAAATGAGCTGAATAAATTCATCTGGCTAGAAGACATTGGGATCTTTATAAGCAAAGCTAGTGTGTATAAGTCTCAAAGGATCACCAAAATACCACTCAGCTTAACCAGTCCCATAGAACTCTCAAAGTAACCAAAATCACTACTAAATTTGGGACAAAGTTTAACCAAACAATGTTTATGCTATCATCCAAAGCCAATTCCAGAAAAAGCAGGAATTTCATACGAAAAAGGAAACAATTTTCTCAGTATAAAGCAAGTTTATGCTACTGGCTGCAAATCAGCACAGGAAAAAAGAATGACCTGCTCAAATGTGATTTTCAACAGAGCTTAATATTCTAGATAGGTAATTACATTTGTACATAATATGAGAAAGGTGAAACAGAAGGCGACAACACAATGGGACAGCTGTTCAGGTATTTATCTAGCTTATATTTTCTTTCTACCACATTGCTCAGCTTCACAGTATCTATGCTATGTCTACCTGGGAACTAGATCATACCCTAAGCTACTTAAACCTGCAAAATGTGCTACTGAAATAAATACCTGCATGCTTTGTTTTCAAGTATCATAAATGTCTTAGACTTTATATATATGTACTTGTATTCTAAAAGACTAAAAATGTGGTGTTCATGAGATTAGAACTATCCTAAAATCAAATTTATTTAGCATTGTCCACATCCCACTACTGAAGCTTACTGCTTCTCTCATTCCCTTCTTCACTTCAACGGTGAATACATGTAAGAGCTTGAACTTCCGTTTTTTATCTTAAAACACTACCTCTCCACAAGACTGGAGACAGAAAAACCCCAACATTCTACTACATACTTTTTAAAGCCTCAGTGTGGAAAAAAAAAAAAAAA
>VYXH01002064.1:145745-156285 GCA_013397275.1 Burhinus bistriatus
GGGTACGGCTCGTAAGGCTGTAAGGAAGAAGAGGATTTTTCTGCGGCTGGTGTCGATAACAGGCTGGTAGGATCCGCCCCCTCCCCCCCGCTAACAGCCTTCCTCAGGGGGCTCCGCGCAGCCCGGGGCGTCCCAAGGAAGGCAGCTGGACGCCGGTGCACCACAGCAGCGAGTTGTTTGGGTATAGCTGTAGAAAAATACAACTGCGGTTACTTGTTTGCGAAGTAGGAGGTGAAAACATTCAGAATTCTTTCTCTTGCAGATTTATAACAAGCACGGCCAGTGCTTTGTCAGGACCCTGTTCAGAGTCTCCATGTTGTCCCGTCTAGATGAAACTGATCTAAGAAGAAGCTGGGGACATTCTGTTTGGGCTGTGTGTTTCCAGTAAGCTTTTGACTCTGAAAAAGGCAGACGTGTATACTTCAAGAAGCAGAGAGGTACAGACTAAATGGATCTAAAGACAGCAGTGTTCAACGCAGCTCGTGATGGCAAGCTGCGGCTCCTTTCCAAGTTACTGGCAAGCAAAACAAGAGAAGAGGTAGCCCTACTGATGTCAGAGAAAACCAATGGTGCCACACCACTTCTAATGGCAGCCCGTTATGGTCACCTTGACATGGTGGAATACTTGTTGGACCATTGCTCAGCATCAATAGAAGTTGGTGGTTCAGTGAATTTTGATGGTGAGACCATTGAGGGGGCTCCGCCATTATGGGCAGCATCAGCTGCTGGCCACTTGAAGGTGGTTCAGTGTCTGTTAGATCATGGTGCGTCTGTCAACAACACAACTCTGACAAATTCAACACCACTTAGAGCTGCCTGTTTTGATGGTCACCTGGAAATAGTAAAATATCTTGTGGAGCACAAAGCAGACTTGGAAGTATCAAACCGTCATGGGCATACGTGCTTGATGATCTCATGTTACAAAGGCCACAAAGAAATTGCTCAGTATTTACTTGAAAAAGGAGCTGATGTTAACAGAAAAAGTGTTAAAGGTGAGTTATTTTTTTCACTTTCTTGCGGGTAAGTAGGGGTAAAATTACTCATTTACACATCTTTGGGAGCTGACATCCAAAAATATTCTTCTAGTCTTGTAAAGGAGATATGTAAGACATGACGTGTATTTAGCTATGTTTTTACTGTTTGGGTTTTTTTCCCTAGCATACTCCTTTGTTAACACGGGTTGTGTAATTTAATTCTAAAGTGATATATTTTAATCTTAAATTCCTAATTCTTAAAAAGACTTAGTCATATGAGATATCTCCTTTATGCATGTGCAAAAAGCTAATAAACTTGCTGAGGACTCTTTATAGTAGGTTGGTGTAGCAACATGCTCAAATATATGAGCATATATTCTTGTTTTTCATAGTCTTTCTTAACAAACCAAATATGCTGTACATAAAACTGACCTGTGTCAATAAGACTAGTACAAGGAAAGGTGCATAAAGGAGAAAAATTCAGTTCTACAGTAGAAATGAATAAACACTTTGCCCTTCACCCACCGCCCCCTCCAAATTCTTGAATAATTTTGGGCCGTTTTTCAGTGTTAGTAAACAAAAACATGTATTAGGATTAAAGAAACAAAGGTGCAGGTGACAGTGATCCCAACAGAACGACTTCTAGAGGTGCACAGATTACCAAGGGCATTGCTTTGCCCCTGTTTGCAGTCAACCTGGTTTTACCGTTCAAAGTGAAGATTTCTGTCATTTTTGCTGTGATCATAATTATGTGGAGCTCTTGGTTTAACCACTGGGGTTTTTATTACGTCTCAGATATGTACGTGGGTTTGATATTTGCCAGAAAAGCATACCAATTATTGCAGGTTACGGTTAATTTTTATCTCACTGAGCCAGGATTGTGTTTCAGCAGCTTACTTTTTATATATATATATATAAAAAAAACTAATCTGCTAATAAACCTTTTTGTAGCATAATACTTCCACTGCTTGCTTCTGGCTAATTACATTTGCAACAGTATACTATACAGTTATTTCTTCTTAAAGTATACTTTGTGTCTAGTTTGTTGTATGATACTGGTAAATGCCAGATATGAGGGTAATCTTTGGAAAAGCTGTTCAGTTAAATATACCATTTTTCAGCAAATCATGCAGATATGTGGGTTTAATGTAAAGAAAGCTAAACTACAGATTTGTCATAGAGGTGGGCAGAGCAAAATAAATCTTCCTTTGTAAGGATTTAAGGTTGCTTATGAATCATCATGGACTTGTGATAGGATAAAAATGTCATTTTTCTAGACAAAGTTCTTGGAATAACAAAAATGTGTATTGTTTTTTAGTTTTAAACCAATCCATTTATATGATGGGTATGAACAGAGCAGTGCTATTAAATATCTGATGTAACAGGGGAAAAGATGCATCTCTGTAGCTCTTTTTCCCCCTTATTTAGTGTTGGTGGAGTAGGCTTTACTTTACTGGTCCTTATTATTCATTTTACTAGTGCATTAATGTTATTTGTCTTTGTTTAAATGATTAGGTGACAGCCACACACTCCTGGGGATTTTCTCAGTTTCTCTATTATCTTAATTCCTTCCTCTCTCTGCTTCCTTTAGTTTCTGTGTGACTTGCAACTAGTCACATTAGCAAAGGTTCATAAGGTATAACTGATCCTTATTTAAATTAAATAAATAAATAAGTTGGATTGGATATGATTTAGCTCATGAAAATTCATTTTATGCTTTGAACTGCTTTGTGTACAGGTGGATGTGTATACATAATATTTATCAGTTATCGGTCAATTGTGGCGTGCCTTTTTGTGTGTGGAAATCTGCTCTGATATGACACGAGCATACTTTTTCTTTTTGGCATCTTAAAGCAATCTGATCTCTGAAGTTATTAAATAAGCAGTGGTGAAGTAAAGGAAGAGAAAGTACTGTAAACCCTGAAAGCGAAAGTCTGCTGTGGAAGGGCAGAAGAACTGAGTAAAACTGGTAGCCCTAAGTATTGCAGTAGTATGGGTATTGCAGTGGCTGAGGCTCAATAACTAATCTTCTGAACTTTGTTTTGCAAGAATGTTCAGTAGCTATTAATTTCAAAATTAATATTTCCAACAGGATTCATTCTGCATTGTCATGTTCCACCTCAAAGTCTCTGTGTATTATTTTCAGTTTCTACTCCTCCCTGCTGTGTACCGAACAGTTGACAGTGTGTCCATACTTGTACTAGGAAGCTACAGAGAACCAAAGTGCTCTGCTCTTGCGTAGTGAAAGTTGTTGCTATCCTAGTATCTGAACTCTTTTTAGATGGGCCCCTTCCTGGGCCATGTATGGAGAAGCATCCTGTTCTGTGAAAGATGTAAAAGATTCACTTACTGTAAATTTTGCTGCATTTAAAATTACAATGCTTCTTACAAGAACAAAACTATGTAACTTCAGTAGAGGTGCTGTTGTGGGTGATTACTGTAGATTCTTTTCCAGATACTACTTTTAAAACTGGGGCAGAGGAGGAAATGATTTCAACTATTCCTTGTGGTTTTCCACTGGACTTTCATATTGCAAAGTAGAACTTTATTCATATTTTAAAAAGCCAGAAAAATCTAGAGCTGGGAAAGATGTGAAAATGTTTTGAAGTGTTGAAAGTTCCAGGGAGAAATCCAACTACTTTGAGATGAGAAAATAGCTAAGTACACTGGCCTCTAAAGTCAAGGTGGCAACTGGGGCAGGGTATGAAAGAGTAGGTGAAAACATGTGGTGAAATCCCGCTTCTAAAATACAGGCGGAATCCCACAACTGTGTTTTGGACTATGGAAATTGAGAGTGCAGAGGTTATTGAAAGACAGCTGTGGAAGTACAAAAGTGCAGCTAGGAAATGATTAAGATGTTCATAAAGACTTCAGAGGGTGAGTCAGATACAATGCTACACCCAGGTAAAGTGTAGGTCTGGCACTGTTTCACAGGAGATGGTCATGAAGAAGGAGGTAACAAGTTTGGGGTAGTGCTATACTGTGAAAGATGGCCAATGGTTCTGAATTTAAAGTACAAGCCTTTAGTTGTCTTTGTTTCTGCTGTTTTGCAGATCTAAACTTTCACAGTTTCCCCAAGCTTTTATGAAGCACATAGGCAACACAAATGTAAACAAAGGATTTTTTAAAAAAACATTTTATGTGACATGAACAATGTTAGTGAGGGGGGAAAACTGATACCTGGGCTAAGAAGGGTGGGTTTTTTTCTCTTAGAATTGTGGAAAACAGCAAAGATATCTGTAGATATCTTTTTTTTGGGGTAGAAAAGCAGCCGAAGCAGCACTTAAAAAGTAAGTTAATTCACCACTCTATTCCTAAATCAGAGGCTTCTCTAGTATGTTATTCCTGGTTTAAGAAGCTGCAGATTAAAAATAACAAAGCTTAATAAGATTTACTGGTATAGAATAATATCTCAGAAGGTAAGTTGTTTTTGTTTTTGTCCAAAAACAAAACAAGAAAACCTCTTCAAACTTAAAGATCTTAAAGCTTTTATGCTGCTCTTAAAAGGAGGGATGGAGTAGATAATGCTGAAGTAGCAGAAACCTGAGTTATCAGGAGGAGGTAGAACCCTAGAACTAAACTTGAAGTAAAGCACAGACTTTGTGCTGGATGAAGATGATGTTTTGTGTGTCTCCTGCACACAGTTTTCTGTTCTGTTGCATTGTGAAGCCTGCCAGTGATCCATTGCTAGAGTGATGCTCCCTTACCATGTTCAAGATAGAACCTCTGGATTCTTGAATACAGTGTTTCACTGATGTCTTTCTCTGCACAGTCTTCATTTGGCTGCTACATGTGGGGAGGGAAATGCTTATTCTTGTAGTTTAAGTGGTAGCAGTCTTTGGGCCTTCAGATTACAGATTTGGCCTCTCTTGGGTATATACCTGGGGCTGTGTTTGTTGGATTTTATATTTAAAATAAAATATTTCATATGATTGCCCCAGTGAAGTTATTTTGCATGCAGACCATTTATAAGGAACTTACACTTCCATTCAGTCTCCAGACAGGACACTTGGATCTTGCATTTTGAAAATTTGCAATGCACGTTTTCATAATTTGTGTTATGCTTTATTCTCCCCTGCCAGACGTGCTGCAATAATGGAGATTCATTTCTTTCCTTTCTGCAATTAACGAGTTACATCATAGATGAAGTACATGGGTGCTGACAGCCAGGATGGTCTGAATGTAATGGTGCAGGGAATAAGGACTCTTTTCAAAAATATCTACTTGAAAGGCAGATATTTTTTCTGAACATGGCTCGTAAGTCTTTCCATTGCTCAGCTGCTTGGTATGTGGCCTCTTTCTCTTCGAAGTGATATTCATGGTTTTTACTAGTGGTCTTCATTAACTCTGTCCCTCTTCTGTTGTTAGCAGACTCATCTGCTAGCTGAAAGACTAATTTTTCTTCTTTTGAGTATTAGAAGATTTCGTAAGAACTGCTGGAGTGGGCATTCATTTAGGTGTCTATTGAGATCTGCCCAGGAATGTTTGGTTGCAAGCCCTGATTCTTCATTGCTTATGATTTTCCATACTACTGTAGCAGTGGGAGGGACTCGTGTATTTTGAAAATGCAAAATAACACTATGATTCAATATCTTGTTGTTCTTAGATTCCACTGGCACAGTATTTGATTAGATTAGTTTTGTAAAATAATGTGGAGGACAAGGCTTGTTGACTTTGCTGCCTCATTTTGGAAAGTAT
Organism: Burhinus bistriatus; assembly: GCA_013397275.1. Taxonomy (NCBI): domain Eukaryota; kingdom Metazoa; phylum Chordata; class Aves; order Charadriiformes; family Burhinidae; genus Burhinus; species Burhinus bistriatus. Next base: position 151,418 of record VYXH01002064.1, read on the forward strand.
AGAAGCATACAGACCTCAATCTCTATGGGTACTGTATTAAGGTTATACATATCGTAGTACTATATCAGGGCTAGTGCTCTTTCGCTATTGTCGTTTATGCAGGGTACTGGAAAGTGTAACACTCAAACCTGCTGGTAAGGGGAAAAAATCTTTTACAGACTTGGCTGACCCAGAAATAGGGGAATTAGGGAGATTCACACTCTTTGATCTATGATCAGTATGGTTTAGTATGTGCTAAAATTAATTAATTTTCTCTTGCAGTAAACATTAAGGAGTCTGACAGGTTTGTTCTCCTCTGAGGTTTTTTGTCTTGTCTGCTTGCCAAGATTCGTTGGGGCGGGGGGGGAAACACTGAACAAAAAACCCAAAACAAAGCTCCCTTTTTTTCTCTTTTTTTTTTAAATTTTTCCCTTGTGAATAAACTCTTGCTCTAAAAGTGTTCTGTGACCTTTTTTTTTTTGTTTCATTTTTTCCCTTTTTTGGTTGGTACTACATGGCACAGTGCACTGCATTTTGTAGATATTTTGTGTGTGACGCTATGTGGAAACAACTTCAGTAGGACTGTCTCTAAATAAAATAAGGAAGATGCAGTTTAAAGGAAAAAATTCTTGAATTTCAACTAAAAAGGAGTTTATTGAACTTACATGATTAACAGCATGCTTTTTATTGGCCATCTTGAATAACACAAGTTCTCGTGAAGTACTTCAGTGAGCAAGACAGAAACTATTCCACAATATGGAAGCTAGACTAAAATAACTTGTCAAGATTAGCAGTTCTTTGCAATTTTTACATAATTTCTTCTTAAAGGGAAGACATACCTTTAGGGTTTTTTTTGTCGTGCATACTAAGCATAGGAATGTATTTTTCTGCAGTTGTCTTGTGCACTGTCCTTGTTTGTGTGTAGCAATACCTTTTTTTTTTTTTTTTTACATCAGTAAAACTCTTGGAAGACTTCATTACTTCAAGTGTTCTGTTAGGAAAAAAAAAATCAATGTTACGTGAACAACTTCACTTTAAAAGTCATTGATTTCATCTGTCAGGCTGCAAAGATAGATACGTGTAGTTAATTTTACATACTGGTCAGTCATTTAAATCTTTTTTCTCTGATGTTTAAAGATCTTGGATATGAAATCAAATTAATAGTAAATTCTAACACAAGTTTTACTACCCAGAAATTTGATCAAACATTTTCTAAGCATTAGGAAGTGGATGTACTTAATTGGTTGCAAATCAAGTCAAATCATTTTCTGTGTCATTGCTTCATTTTCTTTCATTCCCGTGTCACAAGCTACCACTCTATTTTGGGAATTACTTGCTTCTGACATAGAAAGACACGGCCTCATTAGGAATTTGAATGCCCGCCCCCCACTCCGATAAGCTTCTGGTATCACTAGATACTTAGAGAATTAGTTCTGTGATATGTCAAGTGTTTGTGTAATGTTCATACCACTTTTAACGGAGGACTGTAACAAAAGAATAAAAGATGAAGCTGTGGTGTCAACTGACCATACCATTTTCCTTAATTTGTTTTTGCAAGGTTTGGAACGACTGGAGGACTTGCATTTCTTTGTTGCTGTTTTTAAGTAGAGGAAGTTATGAGATAATGTGAATAGTAAAGTTTTAGATGGGTAGAAATGGTTTATAAGCAGTCTTAGCAATACAGTATAGTGGCACTCACTTTTGAGCAGAGAAGTACCGTGACTACCAAAACATTTCCAGTCCAATTTTGTTTCTGTGCAAGAATGATGAACCTTTCATGTTGTTGTAATATTAGCTATCTTATATATGTGATTAAATTCTTGCTGATCATTTTGGAATTAATAATGGATTAAGAAAATTTAACAAAACCTATTTTGAAGTAATCATTCACACCTTTAAAAAAGACTTCGATTTGACCAACATCTTCATATGCGTCCCTTGGAAAACTGCTTAGTAAAGAGAATGGCTTTCAAATTACTTTTACTTATTTTCAGCCTTTTTCCTTTTTAATACAGCAGTAGATACAATGTTGACTTTTAGTTTGTTACTGAATAAACAATGTTACAAAGATTGAATTAACTGCTGAATTATGTTCAGCCACTGTTTATTCCTGTTACTACAGACAATATAATGTTTTTGAAATGGATGAGTTAAACCACAGAATAACAGTTGAGTTGCTATACTTATTTGAACTTTTCAAGTCCTGGCCAATACGTGGAACACAGACTTTGAACTAGATATTAAGGCCACTGCCATGTTTTCTTTCAAGTTCTTCCTCAAATTTAACACTTGATACTTAAATAGGTGTAGATGGCTGATAATCTTGTTATTTCTTAAGGTTGGGGTTTATGGTTTTTGAAGTTGACAGCTCTCAACTATCTGTATACCTATGCCCACTTTTAGACTATGGAAACTTGTTTTTTTACCATGTATCCTTCTCAGTGCTGTACCTGTACCATCCAGTCAAACTGAAGTGGGGTGAAGCCAGTAAAAATTACTAGTGATGGCCTTCCTTTATTAGCTTGTAAATGGCTTAAAGCAACTGTGGTTATTTTAACTCTTAGGACTACTACAATACAAGTAGCTAAAAAATTACAGTACTTCTGAAATGCTGTCAGTAACAGCTGTTTAAGCTTAAGTTGGTAATTGTAATAGGAATAAAAAAACCATTTTTTAAAAAGGAATGATATCCAGTTGGACAAAGTAGTGACATTCCTTGGAGTCTTAAGCATATTTCCACATGTTCTGCGTAGCAGCATTGTAAATTAATGACATACAAACTGTTGGATTGGACCTGAATTTACTCAGACAATGGCTAAGCTTAATTTGTGTGGATTTTTTTCAGTATTAATGTGTCAAAGCATGTATGCCTGGCAATTGATAAGAGAGTGTCAAAAGCAACATTATATGGTGATGGATCTACCATGTGTAATATGACTAGCTGCCATTGGTCCTATAGTCAACGCCAGCAAAATGTATATTGATAGTTGTGAAGCAATAGTAAGAACTTTGCTGTTCCTAATACCTTTTGGGTTATTTATCTTTAATATGCTTTTACGTTACGACTTTTTAGACATCTTACAATACTGGCTTGAAGGTAGAAAATAGATGCCAAATCCAATGGTCTGCTGTGAGGGATGGAATATAGACTTGAATACACCCTACGATGGCTGTATTAACTGGTGGCTCAGATGCATCTGGTTTTGCGTTCCGCACTGAGTGCGGAAGTGCAGATAGTCTGAGGAACCACCCAGACTTTAGTTCTGGATTGACTGCTGTAGTTGCATTTTAACTAGACTTTTTCCAGTATAGCAAGAAGACTTAAAACGTACGTGTGTTGGCCCGTTTGTGTATTTGCCTGCTTTTGACACATTTCCATCTTGGGAATTTAAAGGTCTCGTGCTTCTCAATATTGAGGTATCAACAATTTTCTGGTCTGATGACTGTGAATGGACAGAGAACCCTTAGAAAAGGTCTCATTTGTGAATGTGGAAACTTGCGGGCAGTGTAACAGAAACCGTTGATCTGATGGGCAGTTAACTGGAAATTGCAGGGCTAATAATATAAGAAATCTTAATGGGGGGGGATTTTACATGGCCTTTCTGTTAATAATTTACATATTAATTTAGTGGGAGGCTGAAAAGTTACTAAGCCTGAATCTGTAGTATGTACAATATATTACAAAGAAGAACGTAGATTTAAGTTGTGTAATTTTAAAAGTAGTCAACCACATAAGTGACTTTTTTATGTTGGGAGGGGACCAGGAGAGTTTGCGTCCATCTTTTTCCTTCTCCTCCAGTAAAGTGCTTATATTTGAAGTTAAGCAAAGTTGTCATCTAGTTGAAGCCTAATAGTTAAATATTTAACTGTGGTTGAATGCTTGCTTACTAATTTTCTGTGAATAGGGTTTTCAAACAGTTGGCAGTAGTACTTACTAGAAATTTCCCCACATGGTGTTAGAACAGGAGTGCCTTTAAATAAAAGGCTGTGCAATGTCACGCTAATGAGAAATAATCTGCATACTTATAGATGGCTGCATGTTGTGTGTTAAAGGCATTATTTTCTTCTTGGCTTTGGGAATCCTAACCAGAGGGGGCAGAGGGATTAATGTGGGACTTCAGGATAAATATCTAAGAAAGCATTAAGAATAGTTTGTCTGGGTATAGACGTGTGCTTGACAAAATAGCCAGCTACCTCAGAATATACTGGCAGTCTCAAAGGCCCCAGCTGAGATGAAGGGCCTGTTGTGACAAATTGTATTTTCCATTGTGTACCATTATTGCTTCAAAACGTGTAAATGAAAAGAGTTGGCAGACGGAGGGAGGAAGAGGTATAGTATTGAGGCAAATACAAAGCCAATGTTGAGTTAGCCCAGCTTTAATTTTCATACAGATATCATTATTTTTTAGTCAATGCTGGAGATGGAGAGGAAGGGAAATTTGACAAGGGAAGGAGGGAAAAGTGAAACAACATGTAGGTAGCAAGCTTAAGTTTCTGTTTCATACTTGAAAGCAGATAAAAAAATCCCTTATAGAATAGATATTTCAGTTGGAAGGGACCTACAATGGTCATCTAGTCCAACTGCTTGACCCCTTCAGGGCTGACCAAAAATTAAATCAAATTATTAAGGGTATTGTCCAAATGCCTCTTAAACGCTGATCGGCTTGGGGCATTGACCACCTCTCTAGCAGGCCTGTTCCAGTGTTTGACCACCCTCTCGGTAAAGAAATGCTTCCTAATGTCCAGTCTAAACCTCTCCTCACGCAGCTTTGAACCATTCCCATGTGTCCTATTGCTGGATCCCAGGGAGAAGAGATCAGCACCTCCCTCTCCCCTTCCCCTCCTCAGGAAGCTGTAGAGAGCAATGAGGTTGCCCCTCAGCCTCCTTT
>VYXH01002064.1:157160-173026 GCA_013397275.1 Burhinus bistriatus
GTGAGGGACACTATCAAAAGCCTGACTAAAATCCAGAAAAACTCCATCCACCACCTTCCCTCCATCCACTGGGCTGGTGACCTTATCCGAGAAGGCTATCAAATTAGTTCAACAGGACTTGCCCTTTGTGAACCCATCCTGACTGTGCCTGATGGTTGCATTACTCTTTAAATGCCTTTCAGTAGCACCCAGTAAGATCTTCTCCATAATTTTTCCAAGTACTGAGGTTAGACTAACAGGTTTGTAGTTTCCTAGGTCATCTCTCTTGCCCTTTTTATAAACTGGACTAACACTGACTAGCTTCCAGTCAGCAGGGACCTCCCCAGACTCCAAGACCTTTGGTAGGTGATCCAGAGTGGTCCTGCCATAACGTCCACTAGCTCCTTCAGTACCCTGGGATGAATCCCATCAGGCCCCATGGACTCATGAATGTTGAGCTGATGCAACCAGTCCCTTACACCTTCAATGTCCACAAATGGAAAGTCACTGTTCCCACATTCAAGGTCCTCTGACTCAGGGAACCAGGCATCCCAAGGTCTGTCTGTATTATTAAAGACTGAGGCAAAAAAAAACATTGAATGCCTCCCCTTTTTCTTCATCCCTATTAGTCAGATGACCATTTTCAACAAGTATTGTTCTGATGTTTTCTTTAGACCTCCTCTTGCTATTAACCTGCTTTAAAAAACCCTTCTTGTTGTCTGACACAACACTGGCCAGTTTCAACTCTAATTGAGCTTTGGTCTTTTGTGTCTTCTTCCTGCACATATGAACCACAGCTCTGTACTCTTCCTGTGAAGCCTGACCTTGCTTCCAGAGATGGTACAATTTTTTTCCTCTTCAGCTCCATGAGGAGTTCCCTCTTCAGCCAAGGTGGTCTTCTGTTCCGCTTGCTTGACTTAGGACACAATGGAATTGCCTGCTTCTGTGATTTGATGTAGTGGACAATTCTGTTTTAATCTGTCTTTTTTGAATAATGAGGCAAAAAGATCCTTAAAACCTGATTAATTCTTTCAGGCAATAATATTAAGCATTTTCATTCGTAGAATTGCCTGGCAGCCTTGATATTTAATCAGATCTTGAATATGTTAACTTGTCTTCTAAGCCTGTCATAGTCCATAAATGTCAAAACAGCTATTTTTTTTTAACTGTTAATATTCAGGGGTTTTTAACTACTTTTTTGTTAATTATTAGCATGGCAGAGTTTGGACTATAATTTGATTATGGTTTGTGTAATTGTATTTCTTTTGCAGGAAACACTGCGTTACATGACTGTGCAGAATCTGGAAGTTTGGAGATCATGAAGATGCTTCTCAAGTATTGTGCTAAAATGGAAAAGGATGGTTATGGAATGACACCCCTTCTGTCAGCTAGTGTGACAGGCCACACAAATATCGTGGACTTTCTGACCCAGCATGTACAGACCAGTAAAGCTGAGCGCATAAATGCTCTGGAACTTCTAGGAGCAACATTCGTGGACAAAAAGAGAGATCTGCTTGGCGCTTTGAAATACTGGAAGCGAGCTATGGAAATGAGATACAGCGACAGGACTAATATCCTGAGCAAACCTGTGCCACAAACACTAATTATGGCGTATGATTATGCTAAAGAGGTAAACAGCTCAGAAGAGCTAGAAAATCTTATTGCAGACCCTGATGAAATGAGAATGCAAGCACTGTTAATTAGAGAACGTATTCTTGGCCCTTCTCACCCAGATACATCCTACTATATTAGATACAGAGGTGCTGTCTATGCAGACTCTGGAAACTTCAAGCGTTGCATCAACTTATGGAAATATGCTTTGGACATGCAGCAGAGTAATCTTGATCCACTAAGCCCTATGACAGCCAGCAGTTTACTATCATTTGCTGAACTTTTCTCCTTCATGCTGCAGGATAGGGCAAAAGGCCTGCTAGGCACTACTGTCACATTTGATGATCTCATGGGTATACTGTGCAAAAGCGTTCTTGAAATAGAACGGGCCATGAAACAAACCCAGTGTTCTCCTGATCCAATACAGCTGAACAAAGCCCTTTCCATTATTTTGCATTTAATTTGCTTGTTGGAGAAAGTACCTTGCAGCTCAGAACAGGAGCATTTTAAGAAACAGACTATTTACAAGTTTCTTAAGCTTCAGCCTAGAGGGAAGAATAACTTCAGTCCGCTTCACCTTGCTGTTGACAATAATACTACGTGTGTTGGTCGCTATCCAGTTTGTAAATTCCCCTCTCTACAAGTTACTGCTATCCTGGTGGAATGTGGTGCTGATGTAAATGTCAGAGACTCTGATAACAACAGTCCATTACACATTGCTGCACTGAACAACCATCCAGACATCATGAATCTTCTTATCAAGTCAGGTTCACACTTTGATGCTACAAACTCACATAAACAAACTGCTAGTGATTTGCTGGATGAGAAGGAAATAGCAAAAAATTTAATCCAGCCCATAAATCATACTACGTTGCAGTGTCTTGCTGCTCGTGTAATAGTGAATCATAACATATACTATGCAGGGCACATCCCTGAAAAACTAGAGAACTTTGTTTTGCTCCATAGATGATAGTGTGGAGTCCCAGAATACTGTTTTTGAAGCACGACTTGGTGACGGTATTTTCCTTGAGCACTGTTGTGATACACCAGCGTTCCCTTAGCTTGCTCCATCTTGCTCTCATTGGCTAAAGCATTGTTAGCATCAGATCTGCAGAGTTGGTTACCCAGTATTTAATATGAATATGCCATATAATATATTTTGTGGATTATTTAGAAATGTAATGCCATATTTAGACTCTTAAAATTGTCTGCCAAAGGCTTGTCTATTCTGGTCTTTTTTGCCTGTTGGGTGTTTGGGACTGAGTTGAGTATTTTCCACTGATGTCTTTTTACTATAACTGTTATGTGGATTTTATACAGTTGGAAAGTCATCCTTTTTTTGGGTTTGCTTGAGCATTTCTACTCTTATTCTATTCTTTTTCTATGGACTCATTGCTAAATTGTACAAGTTGTATGGACTTGTTAACATTTGCAACTACCATAAGTGCTTTTATCTTCTCTATGCACTGGCTTAAACATGACTGTTGTGTGTGAGCATATTTCTATGCAGCACTTGGCCAATTTCAACTTAAATGCCAATTTTGTTTTGCAGTTTGTTTGGAGCTCTTTTGAGAATGCTGTCTTCATAGCATGATGAATTTCAAAGTTACTTATCAGCTCTCCAAACTTGGATTTGACTTTTTTGACTGCTGTAACTGAGGTTGCTTTCCTTTTGATCCTCTGGAAATTTGTCCTAAATTTGGGAGAAGAAAGTATTGCTTTTTCTCATTGTAGTCCACTTGAACTTTAAATCTGAAAATTGTTTTATTGCATTGTGCAGTTAGGGGAAGAGTCCTCATTATGTACAACTGACACCTTCCCCTTTGCACTGATATCTTGCTTGTGCTGGTTATGTGACTAGATGTGAAGTTTGCTCAAAGTTTAACCTCAAACTTAATGATACACTTTAATGAGAAATAGATCAAATGTATGCTGTAGTTTAAAATTTAAAAGTCAACTTTAGCTACAAAAGAAACTAAAGCATGTTGGTGGCATGATGCTTATCAGTCCAGATTTAGACATCATCTAATATAGTAAGTGGCTGTGTGCCAGGATATTGGAAGTTCTATAGCAGTGTCCTTTTTTCTTCATTTTAAGTATCTTTATAAATACTTGCATGGATTTTTCATCTCTACTATGTCAGCTGTACTTAACAAAAAGCGGAAGTTCTATTGTGTATATAGCTCCTAATTAAAGTACCTATTTTTATAATATTTGCACAACAGCTTAGCTTTTACAACAGAAAGGGCTCTTTTGACTTGATAAGAAATCTATAAATGAAGATCATAAATGTGAGTGCGATTCAGGTAATTAATATAATTCAGCACTTTACTGGTGATTAATATTAGAATTTATTATGGCACATTAGCCCTGCAGATGTCTTAAAAATTAATTTCTGTTGGATAGAATCCAGTTTGCTTGCAAGTTTAGTGGTCTAGCGTATTGGATATTTTTGACTTGATGTTTCATTTCAGTGGTGGGCAGTAAGTGTACCTATGGGATTCTTGCTCCAGAAATTCAACAAGTGGATTTAGGCCTTTGTCAGGATAGCGGTATTTAGAAGCCAAATTAATTAGATAAAGGCAAAGTTGTGTTAGGAGGGTCTTCTTTAATATTTTAGTTTTAGTTTCATTTTTAAGATGATGTCGGAACATTTCTGTCGTTTGTGTATTAAGTTGAGGAAGAATGTGTCTTGGGAGCATATAAGAATAGTTCTTCATTGCTTTTGGGCTGTTTTGGAGTTCCTGTTAGTGTACAGCACAGTGCCTACTAGCTTAGCCATTCTTAGGAAAAATATGGGGATGTTTTTAAACAAAGTGCTGTTTGTGTGTTGCCACTTTTCAGACTCTGTATTTTGAAGCAACTTTCACCTGTTTGTCCCATGCCGTGTCTACATTGTATGAAATTATGAGAACGAGGAAATCCTGTTAGTTTCTCTTGAAAATACATGGGAGTAAAACTCTATTTAGTTGGCTGAATTTCTCTGATTTGTAATGATTAAAACACATGCCACCCAAGTTGTTATTTGTGAGAACATGTAGTTTGATTTTTGAAATTCTTTTTTCTTTTTTTTAATTTTTAGGTTTTTCTCCTACTCTGTAAGTAGGGATAATCAACAAATCACACCACACTAGAAATGATCCATGTAATACTTCAAGTCATTAAAATAATTATTTTTCTATAGGTCACAGAGAAAGGAATTTTTAGAGTTTTATACTCTGGAATCTGTACTGCTCTTTGTGGTTTTAGTTTAAATTTCTGTCTTTATAACTGGTAAATATCTTGTTTAAAGTTAGTTGGACATTATTAGTTGAGAAATACAATCTAAAAATTGTTAATTGTTAGCAAATTTTTGAATGGAAAACATTCCCAAAAGAGAAAGCATGTCACTATTTAGTCTATGTAAATCTAGTGAAAGTTGCTACAGGGAAGGCTTATTCTTTTAGCTACTCTTTAAAAACAAACCAATTTAATAGGACATACTGATTTATTACTTGTAGTTCTGCCTAAATATCTACCAATGTGCATCAGTCCTAAAGACTCGCCTCCATGCAGAATTTGGTGGCATGGTGATAAGGCCATCTGCTGAACTCTTTACCTTTCCAGATAGTTGGACTCAGGTGTCCAGGTGGATGAGTTCATGCATTTAACACCACTTTCCATTTAGCCCTATGTGTTTATTTTACCTTGATTAATTTTTCTTAATTTTAAAACAAACTGGTACAGAGCCTGTGTGGGGTAATGTGTTAGAGATTAGTTCAGGATTTGCTGATTGGGAGGGAGGCTTGGGACAGCAGGGCCTGTCTGAGATGTGTGTGCCACTGAGACCTGTGCTAATGTGTAGTAGCAGTTTTGCCCCCTCGACCCCTGATTCAAACCAGTTTTGTCTCCACAGCAGTTTTGTCTCCACTTCTGTATAGATACCAATTTTGTGGACCAGTTTTTTTTTTTCATTCTCACTCTTGTTACTGTTCAGAGGTGGGAATGAGTTTATTTTAGCGAAACGTGGATGCTAAATGCAGTAGTGTTGCTAGCTCAAACTGTGGTAAGGACAAAGAACTAAAGAGCATTCAGAACACAAAGAATTGCTTTATTTTTGTCATATTTTTAACTGATTCTTTTCCTGTTCTTCTCTTTTCTTCCTATTTGGGTGTTTTTTCTGGTGAAGTGTACTGCTTCTGAGCTACCAATGCAGAAAAATATTGAGAACACTGTGGAAAAAATTGTATGCTAGCAGGGGCGAAACAGGTTTTAAAATTGATTTAAAAATGTACAGATATGGCTCCCTAGAGACAAAGACACTGATACCTCCTTGCTTGTTGAGACCTCTGAAGTTGTATTTTTTGAGGTAGGGGATAAATGTTCAAAGCAGTTTTTCTTGGGTTTCAACTGAAATACTTCAACCAGGAAGATGAAGAGTATTGTCATTAAAAAAAAAAAAAAAAAAAAAAAAAAAAAANAAAAAAAAATTTTGTAAAAAAAAAAAAAAAAAAAAAAAAAAAGAAAAATGCTTTTCCTACCAAATTCTAAAATTATATTCCTATTTTTGTATCACTTATGCTGGTAACAAGATTCCAGCTGTCTGTGGTGTCTGTTCTGTTTAAGTGCAGTGTAAAGACACTTTCTGAAACACAAGGCAACAGTGTGGTTAGTTTTCCATATATACTTTACAAGAGTCCCTGGATAGGAATTAATTTTGTGTATTTCCTAAGTCCCTAAAGCGCTCTCTTTTAATGACTGTTTTGCAACTGGTTAAAATTAACCTCTTTCCATTTTTACAAAACACTAATTTAGAAAGGAATAGAGTGCTGTAGCAAATTCTTTTCAGGACAATTTATAAAAAGATAAAAACATCATGAGGAAAAAATGTGCCTCTCCTCAGTTTTATATCGACTGCTAGGTGACAGTGGCAGGATATGACCGTTCTTGAAATAGCTTCCTCATGCTTTGAAATATAACAGTGGAATACCTGTCATACTCTAAAATGTTGACAAACGTTAAGTAGACTAAACACTAATTTCTATCTTCTGTGACTACAATGAAGTCAACTGATATTTAATGCTTCAAGGAAATTTTGGGGATATTGATGGGAGACTGCTCATATCTCTTGGCTTTGAGTGTGAAAGTCCCTCAGTGAGGGCAGAATGAAAAGCTGTTGTTGGCTTGGTTTTAACTAATGTTGTATTTGTGTTCCATTCTGTCATAAAGACTTCCTATGCAGGACTAGCTCCGTGTATGGAAATATTGCAGTTTCTTTTTTACGTGAAGTAATTTAGCTTTAACATCAATGTAAAAAAGGAATAACAAGCATATTTCTCTGCTCTCACTCTCTTTAGGCTCCAAATGCAGATTACATTAAAAATATGTTTTGTATAACACCTGTCTGAGTTTATATATCTGTTTCCTTTAGGGTTACTGCAATATGGGTTGGTAAGCTGCTTTTTCTGTTAAGTATAAATAGTTAAATGTGAATGCTGCAGCTTTAGACTTTGATCTTCATGTCATTAAGAATTGTACCTTAAACAAAATGTCATGTTTCATTCTCTTTCTTTCTGTGAAATGGTGGTCCAGCCAAGCCTTTAAATTCCAGTAGTGGGTAATAGTAAAGAAAAGGTTTAAACTGGATGATACAGGAGACATTATTTTTCCAGTTTTTAGAAGATGCAGTTAGTTGTGCTACTAACTCTGTGAACATGTAGTAGTTTTAGTTTATAGAATAATAGTTGTTAGCAAGACCTCGTAAGAAACAAGCAACAAACACTTTTTTGAGAAAGTTGCACACATTAGTTTTCTCCTTAAAACTTTTGAGGTCTCTTCCCTGTTGCATGGACAATTTTGAGAAATAGAGGAACAGAATACTCCAAGGGTGAGAGAAGTATGAGAAGGTCCTTATTAAAGGCAGCTAGAGAATGGAAGACTTTGAAGAACATTGCCATTGTAATTTCAAAAGATCTTTATAGTTATGCATAGTAGTCACAATCCTATACTTAAAGGCAGTATACACTTTAAAGAGCTGAAATTTTAGATTTAGGCCTAATCAGTAACAGCCAGCATCAAAAAAGATGAGGTTCTGGATGAGGAAAACTGATCCAGAGCTTTCACAGTAGGATAATTGTCACACAGATGGTTTTAATGAATTGAATATAGTTTGTCTTAATTAGGAAAGGGAAGAACCAGAAAGGATCACTTACATCATTATTCATCCCTCTGCAGTTGTAGGTGATGAAAGCTGTTTTTGTCTATAAGTGTCTGCTGGTTACCTAAGCTGTATGCAAAAGTCCTTCTTGGCAGTAGCAGATGCTGGCGCTCAGCTGAGGACTAAAAGTCACCATACAAGACAGTGCAGGGAGAGAGCTAAAGAGGCTGGGTATATGGTATGTTACTCTGGCAAAGGCGATGCATTTGTTTGTTTCCCATGTAATAGTCAGAGGGCCATATACCATCCATAGTGCAAAGCAGAAAGCCCTTCCCCCTCCTGCCAAATCAAAGCCTTACCTTGAAGTTCATCTCCAATATTCAGAAAAATTGAGGAGTTTCTATACTCAGAAGGAAGTTATGGACAACAATGTTGAATTATGCGCAAAGGAGGAAAAGAATTGCTTTCTGATGCCTACAAGTGCCCATCAGAAGCCAGTGAGTGTGAGGCTATGATGTAAATGGCAACCAGGTCTCCCATCAGATCGTAAGACATGCGGGGTCCTATCTGAAGTTCAAAGGCTTGCTTCTGTCATATCTCCTGAAGATTTATGAAGTCGTAAGCTCCTTGCCCGATTTCTCTTTAGAAGGCTATTTGGAACTCCAGTCCTTCAATAATTAGGAACTTAATTCCCATTTGATACTTACTTTTTCACAGTTTTGTATGTTTGACCTTTTCATAGTTTCAGTGCTTGTCTGTCCTTCAGACAGTTATCCTCTGTCAGCCTTCATGTGGCTAGGCTAAACCAACTGAACAAAAAGACCCCCAAGCTGTAAGGATGAGCAAAGAACAGAGAATAATCCAGAGTCAAGTAAGCTGATCTAATGGTTCAGTTCTTTTTCCCCTCCCTGGCTTGTATGTTACCTTTTTTCTTTTAAAAAAAAAAAAAAGGGAATCACTGATTCACTAAACATTTTTTGCTGCTGAAACTGCAATTTAACTTGCCAGTTCTTTCCTTGTTACAATGGGAGGGTTTTTTCTACAATAGAGAGTCAATTGTTTTCTCTTCAGGTACATTAGCTTGTATTGTCCTTTTCTAATTTTTGCTAGATGTCATCTTATTTTAGTCACACACAGCATTATCCTAACTGGAAAGTGGGGCAAAATGTTTGGTGGATGTGCCAGACTTGGATTATTTGTTTTTATTTCCATCCCATAGTCTCAGAATAGTAAACGTGCTTTTTCTCCTTTTCTTTTTGCATGTGTGGCTACTAGGCTTTCACAGTACTTTTATTTGCTAGTCTGTAAGACAGAGTCCTCCTAAGCTGTCAGTGCTCTTTATCTGTTTTTCTGGCTTTGCTGGTTGAGGGAAATATGTCACTTTCTTTATCATGCCTTTGTTCCCCGTCATGCTTAATGTGGGGACTTCAGGGAGTTGCAAAAAACCTGAAAAAAAAAACAACCCTACCACCAAACCCCCAAAAACCCCCAACACCAAACCAAAAAAAAAAGGGCCTACTGCAAAATAACAAAATATGCTCTGTGAAGGAGATGCCCAGTGAGTTGTTAAATGAGGAGTGCACATGGCTTACTTTCAGTCCCACTTTGTGTTAACCTTAGAGCCAAACAGCAGGCAGTCCTGTAACAAGGCTGGCCCGTGTGGGGTGCACCCACCCTGGTGTTCTAGTTTTGACCAGGAGTGTGCTTTTGAAGTGAGCCTCCAGATGGTCCTCACTTTGTGTGTTTGGGTTCATATCACAGAGTTGTCTTAGCCCCTGACCTGGATTCCTTCTGAATGAAACTGAGCTGAAAGATGCGCTCGAAAAGCTCACCTGACAGGCTCTGACCACTAATAGGTGTTCAGTTCATGGAAGCAGACTGTAAGTTGTGCTGAAATAATCGCCTTTTCCTCTCCTATTCCCACCCCCCCCCGCTTAAAAGTGTGACAGACTTTTGATCCTTGGCACCAACTCCTCCATGCTACAGATCTGCTCCTTGCTAACACAGGTGTAGCCAGTTTTCTGTTTCTCTTCCTATGTCAGACATAAGCTGACACATACACTGGTTGTATTTTTTTTCTCTTGCTTGTAAGTGGTTACTGCCTATCCAGTGTAACATCCCATAATCCATGTTATGCTTTGAGCTGGAAAATCGAAATGAGATAATGTAGTTGATTGCTAAGGTGGATCTACCACATCATTAGGTGTTGGAAAATGAATCAGCCGTGCTGTACGTATTGCTGGTGCTTCCTCCTGTGATGTCATGACTGACCTTAGTACAAAATGTTGTCTGTGTGGTGTAAGGAAATATTTGCTCCATTATACAAATGCAGAAATTAAGGCACAGACGCAGTGACCTCTTAAAATGACCTTTAGAAGTTTGTGCTGTAGCAAGGAACAGGGTTCAGGTCATTTGGCTCCAGGGACTTTAATTTTCAGACTCTTTGCTCCAAGTATGGTTTGACATTAGTAATTTCATACATGAAAAGTCTGCTCTAAAAAAAAAAAAAGCCACCAAGAATTTCTTAGGGAAATTAGGCTGATGTCATTGCACTGTCTTACTGTGTGTGTCTATCCTTCCTCTCCCTCAGTAATTTTTGAACGTGTTGGGCCAGTTTAATAAATTCAACAGAAATAGAGCAGCCTTGAAGAGATGCATGTCTGTAGCTTCCTTGAGAACAGCAGACGGGGCAGAAGGCAGAGTCCCTGCCCAGTTCCCACTGAAGAAGAAGCTTCAGCATGAGCTTGACTCTTAACTAGGCATGAGAGAATCCACACAGGGATGAAAGTATTTAGGACCATGGAAAAGGCTTTGATCACAGCCCAGGCTTTACTAGAGAGCAGCAGATCCAGTCACCTGATGACAGGTCAGGACATGTCATACATTCATTACATCATGTGTCATACAGTTCCTGCACCTGCTCATCAAGGTGGTAGCATCTGACCAACAGATTATCCTGGTTTGTACAGTCTACTCTCCCTCATTAGTTACTCAATGTCCTGAGTTATAGTTACCTGTAATGGCAGAGAACATAAATGAAAATTGACTAAGCTGCACAAGATGAGAAGCTCTCGGACCTTCTATGGCTGTATACTGACTATAGCACTAAACTAAATCTCTTTAGCATACATGCCAAAATTGTTTACAGTTAATTTTGTTGAGAAGTTCAAGATTACCCTGCTAAGAGGGTTGAGGGAAACAGTGACTCCCATTTCGGGGCTATAAGGGTTCTGACCTTTTTTGCATCCTGGTTTCTGTTAACCTCAGTGCAAGTTGTGAGCAAGACCAGACTCCATAATCATCCTCTTGCAAAATCCTGCATTTCAGTTCTCCCAGATGGTAACTATTGTATTAAAAAGCTCAAAGTGACGTGAAATGAATTCTGGAAAAGGAAATGCACGTCTAGTGGAAAACAGTTCTGTGGGAAAAGGGATCTGGCACTTCTGACAATCCACCTTGTGAGGTCTGCTCTCTCCTGAGTGTCCAGCAGGAATTTTCCTGATGTCCCCACTTCTATCCATGCCTATGGTTAATTTTCCAGCTCTCTCAGGTTCTCTTTGTGGAGCAGCGTTTCTCCAGCTGTGATGCCGTGAACATGGCCATGCACTCTGCCTGGCCCCAGCTGCCCTTGCCCTGCGCTGCTATGTGGAGCCAGCTGCCAAACCAGTCAGCCCCTCTCTGACAGTGATGACTGGGGAAGTCTGGTGCAGAGGATGAGCAACGGTGGCTATTAAAAAAATAAATAAAAACCTAAAAGCTCAGATATCCCTCCATCCTTCATGACCGTCTTCTAGCCATGCCACCATTGCTTCTCTATGTGTTCTGTCTCCTCTATTTACTGTTCCCAGTTGCTCCAGGGAGCTTCCCATTGCCCACTCTTCCCCTGCTACTGTTGTGGGTGACCCAAGCCTGTGTTGAAATGGGAAGTACTTGGGGAGATTTGGCCCTTGCCTTAAGCAGCCTGTGCTGTTTCTAAACTGTGTCAGTTGGGAAGTGGGAGGGCTGGAAGAAATGCAGGATTCAGCTTGCTTGTCCTTTCTTCATCTGCCTGGCTCTTAAGCAAGGTAAGGATGCTATGCTGCTGCTTAGTCTCCGCATTAATGTGAAATATGGGCTCCGTTAATCACTCTGCACAATGTATTTATCTCACGAGGCTGCGGATGCACTGTGCAGGTATTGCTGGTCTAATCTGTTAACAATTCCATAACAAATCTCACCCTGGTAATGCTGGATTTTCGCCTATGCACAAGGTAATTAAAAAGCTTTGCCCCTGTTCAGACACCTTGTCCTACGTTTTCAAACTTGCTGTTTTTGCAGTTCGTGGCTTCTGAAAATCTGCCTTAAAGATGTGTCATTCTCTGTGTCTTTCCAAGGCCCACTAGTTGGTCCACCAGGTTGCTGCTTCGTGACCCCATTTTGCCCTTCCGTGCTGTGAAAATATGTGCTAATATTAGGAATGTGACATTTTATGTGTTTCTTAAGATGTCTGTTGACACCACAAAGGTGGGAAGTCCATTAAAATTGCCTCTTACTGGTGTTTTGCTTCACTCTGTCTTGTGATTAACAAGGCAAGGGTCACCTACGTCAGAGGATAAATTGTAGTATGCTAAAAAAAAAATACTCTAAAATAGATGATAATGAAAATTCTTAAATGACTACTATAGAGGCATAGTTTAATAACCTGAATTGAATATGGAACTATTTTCTTCAATCTAAAAAGGAGAAAATAAAAGGAAGCTGGACATACTTCTTGCAAATGGAACACCGAGCATGCTGCGGTTGCACCTTGGAATGAGGTACAGGCACCTACTGGTGGGACTGGAGAAGCAAGTAAATTCACTTATGATTCTGTTTGCACCCAGGCTACTGCTAAACTTCACCATGGCTGGATAATTAGACCTCTGTGGACTTAGAGCAAATAACACTAACTGCACAGAGCTGGCCAAAGGCTTCTTGGCAAAGTAGGCAAAAGAAAATCTGATCTTGCACTGGCAGGGGATTGCTTTTTGGAACAGAAGAGGGAAGAAAGGCCAGAAAGGGTCTTATGAAAGGAGGAAGGTGTGATGGTCAGTTGGACTTTAACAGGCTATAGGTGACTTAGGGGTGCCATGGATGTCTGTCTGTCATCAACCCTTGCATTCACCAGCTCCTCACAGCAGTCTCTCCTGACCATGTTGTATTTCTCATGCTATCGGGCAAAGGTCTGAGCTCATTCCTGCTAAAGCAAGTGCAAGGGATGAAGCTGAAGAGGGCGTCTTCTGCTCTTGCTGTTGTGGCCAGCAGCAACAGAAATTTTAATGGCTGCTGCTAGAAGTCCCCCTTTTCTGTCCTCTGTAAGCAACAGCCATCACTGTCCTGTTCTGCAGAACAGGGACAGCACAAGCAGTGTGTTGATCTAGGCAGCCCCCTACTTTGAGTTGCACCATGATCTGGAGCTAGGGTGAAATACCAGTCAAGGTGTCTGAACATACTGCTCTGACTGCAAGCGGTGTGGAGACAAGCTGGGGGAGGTGCGTGCCACTCTTTCCTAATAAAACTCCAACTCTGCTCCATTTAGTCTTCAACTGTGTGATGTTGGTCTTATACCGGCAGAAAACAGCCAAGAAGAAAAGCACAGGAAGGGCATGCAGCTAGTGCAAAGTCAATCTGATTTAGCAGGCAATAGTAAATTTTATTTGGGGGGTGAGAAGATGCTGGAAGAATACTCAGTAGGAAAATGAAGTATCGTTACTGTACTAATGGCAAAAAACAGTGCAAGGCAGCCACTATAGATAGATCAGAGTCTGTGCTCACATATTGTGAACTGCCAGGCTGGAAAAGAAATCTTAAATATCACCTCAGTAATTTTAGCAAGCTTTGATCCCAGAAAAAGAAACATAAGTAGAAATGTAGCTTTGTATCTTTTCTAAGCAGCTAAGGTTTTATGCGTAGTCATCAAACCATTCTCTGCCATGATGCTAAAAATTCCTGAAATTTCCACCATGATTGATGCGAAGTGTCTTCTGTAAAGGGCCTCTCAGCACAAACTTTGTACCTTCTAGGCAGATATCATCTACATAGTCAACTCTTCAGCAATCTACTCAGATAAAAGAACACTCTTGAAATGAGGAAATACCCCATCATGGACAGAGACAAAGATGTTGTAGGCATTGTGTAACAGCATCAGAAAACTAAAAATCAACTCAGACCTGAATAAGTTCTTGTTCAAAAGAGACATTTCAGAAGGTGGGGAGGAATGTACATCTTTTCCTTAATTCAGGAAATCTGTCTGTTGACAACTGGAACAACCCATTTCCTTTTTCTGTAAAAATTGGCTAAACACCTCTAGAAGAAAAAGGTTAAGTGATGTTGTCTAGATCTTTTATTATAGGTTCTCTGGAAGATGGCTGATGATGCTTCATCCAAGAAAGCACTTCTTAGCTCACAGTGGGAGACAATTCAGTAATTGTTCAGTCAGACAGCTGAGTTCTGGGAATGTTGCTATTATTCAAATCAGGGAAATCATCTGCTTTCGTACAGAGGTGTGATTTTTAATTAATCAAGGATATCAGAAAGACTTACAAATCAAAAACCTTCCTAGAATTTGTAGTCTCGGTCTCCAGACTGCTGAAAGGTGTCCTGAAGCTCCTGGACTTAGCACCTGGGGCTGGGCACATGTGCGTGCTGAACAGCTTGAAAGAGGTTCAAGACATTCCATCACCGTTAACCAGGCAGGGCCCAGCAAGCACGCCTGTGTTACATCAAAATACGCATGTATAGCCTTGGCATAAATATGCATGTGCGTGTATAGCAGAACACTGTGTGCATAGGCATGTGCATCCTTATAAATAGGCAAGCAAGCTCTTTTTTTTCAAGAGCTGTGAACCTTCCTTAGTAGTTATCTGTGCTTTTAACATGTCTCTTCTCTTTTAATTTGCCTGAAGTAGCAAAGGAAAAGCAGAGTGACTTAAAGTCCTTGAGGTAACTGCAGAAATACTAGACAGCTAAACTGAGGCACTAAGCAAAGCGGAAGTATTAACCATCATTGTTTTATGGTTTGTGTGGCTGTTTGATACTGGCCACGGAGAAAAACGTGCACTTGGACGAAGTTATTCACCAAACAGAAAACTAATTTTCATAGAGATTACTGAATTTTGTGTATTTAAAGGCAAGTGATGCAACTGCATACATGGGTCAGTAGACACTATTCTTCTGTTTTGGCATGGTTCGAAAAATGTGTGGCAACCTAGTGTAGAAGGGAAAAGAAATCCGAAACTGACTTCGCTTCCTTTCCTGCTGCAAGCCACCACATGTATTTTTGCCCAGCTGCCCCTGCAGGTATCTGTTGGATGAAATCTGGCAGGTATTCACAGATCATCTCCATTGAGGCTGCTCACTGAATGGAAAGAGGAAGAAGAATGCTTTCCAATATTGATGAAGATATGACGGTTTGGGGAGGAACACCTACAGACTCAAATTCTGTAGGATTTTTTTTTTTCTTACAAGCTTTTGTGGGTTGGGTTTTTTTCTCCAAATGGAACAACCATATGTAGAAGAGAACTGTAAAAAAATGACTGGGTTTTACCTCAAAATGGTCATACTATCTGCAAAGTGGAAGTGCAGTTTGCTTAAATAGCTCACTTGCAAAACTACTCAACTGAGAACTTGTCTAATTCTTCACAGAAATGAAGACTGGAAATCTCTTTGGCTTGTCTCCAGTGTCTGAGAGAGAGAGTTCAAAGCACAGTAATTCTCCATCATGCCCAGTGAAATGCTGCAGTAAA
Organism: Burhinus bistriatus; assembly: GCA_013397275.1. NCBI lineage: Eukaryota > Metazoa > Chordata > Aves > Charadriiformes > Burhinidae > Burhinus > Burhinus bistriatus. Next base: position 172,650 of record VYXH01002064.1, read on the forward strand.
GACAGCATGGTTTAGTTGGGGTGCATGTCAGTATATAATCACTATTACTAAAATATATCCCTAGCTATGGTTTGTGCTGCAGAACATGTACTATTAAGAAATAGGGCAAATTGCGAGTATATCAATAACAGGAAAGAACAGAGACAGCAGGTTGCAGAACTAACACCTATCCCCTTTGCCTGCTCCCTAATTTCAGACTTGTGGTTTTTTTCAAATGAAGTGAAGACATTAGTGTTTGTGGCTGTGACGTTAGCGTTCAGGAGTGAACCAGTGGTAGAGATCTCATGTTTGCCGTCAGCCTGAAGCTTTGGTGTTCAGAAGCGAGTTGTTTCCCAGCCATCTCTCCAGGATGATGATGGTGAAAGCTCACAATGATA
>VYXH01002064.1:173058-200537 GCA_013397275.1 Burhinus bistriatus
GGCAGCACTATTAACTATGCAAATGACAGCTAAATCTTCTAGGAAAGGCAAAGAAATGTCAGGATTATTAATAGTGTTGTGCTGGCTTCCAAGACTTAGTGAAGCTTAGGAGGGTGCCATCATATTCTTTGTTGTTCCTGATTCCCGCTGTCTCCCACCCCGTGCTGTGGGCATGCCCAGGGGCAGTTCCCCCAGCAATCTGCACTTCACTCGTGCACTCCCTCTGCAGTGCTCCTGGGGACTTCCTTCAGCTTGAAGATGAACCATGAGTTTCTTCTTCGCTGGTAGAGAAGTCACCAATTTGCTGGGGCAATGTGTTCTGCCAGCTGAAACACCCATTTTGCTGTCCTCTGAAGTCAAGACTCTTCTCTGGGAGGAAGTCTATGTTGCATAAGGGCTTGCTGACACAGTGAAGTTTGTGCCACCAAAACACTCATGCAGACACAGCACTATAATAGCAGGCTGCTGGGACTCTCCCCTGTCCTCCAGGAATTCAAGGTATTTCTTAATGTTTCAGAGCACTCTGGAGTCAAATTCGCTAGATTTTGCGCACTATAGTACAGACAGCACGCAAGACTGTAATGACGCAGCCAAATCAGTGAATGGCAGAAGGAGGAAAGAGACACAGTAGCTCAGCAGCAGGGAATCCTTCTGCTTTCCATCAATGGGATTAAGGCTTCATAAATTGTGGGGGGACTCTTGTGCCAGCAGTCTGGCACAGACTCCCCTGGAAGTCAAGAGGGGTGGAAGCAGCTGAATTGCTTTTTTTCCGATTATACTCTTGCACCTTGTATATGAGGAAGCAGATGCATGCAAAATGGGGACAGCCAGTAATAGCATCACCATGGACATGGGAAATGTTTCTGAGAGGGACTGCTTCCCATAGCAGCTCACATGGTCCTCAGCCCCGAAGGATGTTCTTGTAAAGCGCGCAGAGGTGAGGCTGTGTGATTACCTTGCTCTTCTCTTGCTCCTATGGGAATTTAGCAGCTACAAGATTCTGAATTATCGGTGTCCTCAAATCTGATGAATCCACAATATGTTAAACTAGGATTGAGTTGTTCATACAGAGATGGCGTGCCAGGCATGTTAAGCCATTTAATAATATAAAATCTAGGTTGTCACAGAGTACAGGGAACTTCTGATTAAGCTAACTGGTTGTGTTTTCAAACACATAAAAACCTTTCAAAACTGTATTTGCGACACGCCTTGGCAAGTTCCTGGTTTTGATTGGTCTCATGCTTTTCAGCCAACTTTCATTCCTGTTATGCTGTTAGAAACTTGCAGATCAGAGTGGGTTTGGAACAGTGTGTTTTATAGCATCACAGCCCATCAAACCAGGCTGATAACTAAGAACGTGCTTCTGCTCAACTTCTTCCTGTGAGTAGCTCCACTGCTGTCAAGGAGACTGGAAATATACTTTATGTGTGACTCTCAGCTAAGCACACATGAGACACTGCATGTTTTCTAGCTGTTGGTGCCGTTAGCTAGTCTTTCACAGGATAATTTAGGTTGGATGGGAGCTCAGGATGTCTCTTCTCCAACCTCCAGCTGAAAGTGTTGCCAGCTGTGAAGCTAGGCCAGGTTGCCTCAGGGCTTTATCCAGTTGGGTCTTGAAAATCTTCATGGTAAATGTTTCTTATAGAATCATGTAGCTTCTCTGCTGAATATTTGGACAGAAAGATTTCTCATTCATGCTCTTCAGTGCAGAACTACATGCATGTTTTACCAGAGTCAGAAAAAGGTATGGGATATTTCTGCTTTTTGTCCTGGGTGGCTCAATCCACCAGCGTCTGGAGAGTACGCTCCACGAACACATCATCTGTAAGTTGCATACATTATTTGAGATGTATTTGTCTATTTGGATTTGTGCTTTTCTTCCCCTAATATTAATTTAATAGATCAGCAAACTGCAGGCTTCCTGCCTTAGAATTTTCTGATTGTCCATATTTGTCTTATTTCTCCTTTATGCTTCCTTGTCTCTGATTATTCTTCAGTCACCAGATGCACTTCAGGTTCCCATTGCTCTCACTTCTCTGATCCCACACCTCTTCCAGCATCATCTAGTTACCCTGAACGGCTTCTTCATGTGGATAGACATGTGTGTATATAATTATGTAGAAGAGCAAAGTTAAAGGGAAAATATGATGACGAAGTCAAACAATTAAAAATTCAGTAAGGACTGCCAGCAGTCTCATTTTGCATTCCTACATGCACATGGCTGATCAAGCTGCTGATAATTACACAATCAAGTTATTTTATTCACAAAACCCTTCTTCGTTTCTTGGACAGGATGTGATTCTGGGTGTGAGTCAGGGCTGTGTATTGAAGGAAGCTGTTTGCTCTTGCAAGAGCTGAAGGGTTTGTAGCAAAAGGGCCCAACAATTGCAGGAAAAACAAACGGATAGCCTTGTGGTTCAGAGGACTGACTACTGCCCTGGCCAGTTGGATGCCACTCGACTCTAGTAAGGGGTTTCGGTGGTGCAAGCAAGTGGCTTCCACCTGAATTCTCACAGGGCGTTACACTGGGCATTTTGCACTTCCCAGATGCTGAGCACTTCATACCTGACCTCACAAACTCTATATCTTCACCGACATAACTGAAGTCAATAGGAAAGATTTGCTTTAAATTTATGAAGAATGATGAAAAAGCTGACTGTTTCTGTATTCTTAAAAAATTGTCTCCTTCATGGTTCAAATAGGACATCAAAACCTTAAAAGGAAAGGAGGCACAGCTTGTTTAAGACAGCATTAGGAATGTTTCTCAAGCTCTGAAATGAAGGCCACAATCAGGTATGATGGGTGTGCTGAGAGGACATTTGTGCAATTCATTTGTGCATGTGAAGCATTCACGGTGGGAGCTCCACAAACACACTCAGGAGGAAACCTCTATGACAGCTGATGCCAGACTTGGAGGTGTCTGTTAAAGGCCATGCTCTGAATGAAGGGAATAAAAGGAAATTGTGATTAATAAGAGCTTTGTTCAAAGCTGGGAATGTGAAGCAGGGAGGCTGGGAATTACCTGTGCTAGCTACAGGGGATGAGGTGTGCGTGTGGGGCAGGGGGGTGCTGGTGGTGGTGGTGCTGGTGGTGCTGGTGCATCAGCCTCTTCAAGCCCCAGCTGGCACGAAGCCTCTGGAGAAAGCAAACACTGCGTGTTGTTTATGAGGCTGGTCCTTGATGTCCTGCAGATCCCGCAGGCGTACCACCCCACGCACTGCTCTGAAATGAGCCAGGCAAAAGACCTGGATTTACCACGAGGAGAAGCAATGACTGCTGTTCTATGCGGGAGCTGGTAACGCCACAGCATCCCCAGGCACTCCTCTGCTGGGGACGGGCCTCCTTTATGCCCGCCTGCCTTCTTACTTTCAATGGCTGGACCAGAAATTAATTGTTTTCATTGCCCCAGTCCTGCAGCAAAGGTAGTCGTCAGCTGTGCCAGCGTCAAGCATGCAAACAAGAGGGCTGAAGTAAAGATCCCTGTGAAACCTCTGGGTTTCGAATTTTCTAAATAAAATGTCTGCCTTCACAAATATAATGTGTTTTGTTAGGCTTGGGGCTTTCTTGGTTTTGTGGGTAACAGGCCAAGGTGAGAAGGACGAGATGTCAGCATGTGTATCAGTGACTCTTAAGTTGCCACCCTTTTGGTGTCATTCACTCTGTTGTTACACATACTTAATACATAAATCTATTACTCGGTTTTACTGAGACTTCAGCTAATTTTGGAGTTGAGTGTAAGGAGAAACATGCCTGTATACCTGGGCCCTTCTACCAGACCTTGCACTGGCTGCCACACACCTCCAACCTCCCAACACAACCCGTGAGTCTGTCGCTTAACCTCCAGCCATGAAATACAAGATATGACCTTTATAGGGCAAAGCCCTTCCAGTGCTTGAGGGGGACTTCAGCACTGAGCCCTGTTGTGGCTGCATGGGGTGATCTGACATCGCAGGACAACTTGCATCCAAACGGCCAGGAAACCCTCTCCCTCAGATACTGCCCCATGTCCTTGTTCGCATGTGACTGAATGGGGTATTTTGATAGGAAGCATGCCATTTACCTTCAGTTTCCACCAAAGATGGAGAAATAGGAAACAGATGTATAAACTGCCATGTGTCTGGGAAAGGGTAGAGCTTTATTGACTCTTGATCCTGTGGTTGGTCTGACAACATGCACGTTAAAATGTGATTTAAGCAACGCTGGTGTGAGATGAGTCAGAGAGGATTGCACACATGTTGCACGACTTCCTTATAAAAAGTGTTAACCAGCTAGAGTACAACATCTAGCCTGTCATTTCAGGACAGAAATTTCAAGCATGCAAGTAACAGGTGTCCCTGCAAAAAGCTGGACCATTTGGGAGAAACTGCTCTTTAAATACCAAGTGACTGCATTTGTTTTGGTGACAGGTCACTAGGCAACCTGCAGTGCACTGAGAAAATACAGTCTCAGCAGTGCTTCTCGGTACCCTCGCCGTCTTTGGCATTGAATCACTGTACCGTGAATTAGCACTGATGGGAGCTGTGGGGCTTTATTGACAGCAGAATGCTGGGGGCAGGTACCCTGCTATGCCAGTGGTTCCAAGTATTAATTAAAAAGCAGGTACGCAGGTTTAGAGTAAAATTATTGTTTTAAAATCATACACAGTACTGTCAGTTTTGCCAGTTAGCATGAAAACGGATGAATAGTTGCAGAAGTCCATATTAAAATGTGGTAATTTGAGCATAAAAATTACTCTTATCTGAACACTGCTAGAAATCGTATTTTTGTTGCAAAAATTGGAGGCAACCAAACTGGCTGAAAAAGTGTTGGAGAAGAAAAAAGGGATGATATCTTTTAGAGGTTAGGCGTATGTGAAATACAATAGTGCACACCTCTATGACTGAAACCCAAACAAACTAGGTGGCCTCACCCAGTTGTTCCTCAGTGAGCTCAACCTCAGCCTGTCATACCTAACCATTCCAGTCAGTCACATGAAATTTTGTTTAGTGAAGCAAATAAGTGGGTCATTTGCAATTAAGAATATACAACTTTTTTTCAACATCTTGTAGAGCATTATGGGATATGTCCCCTAAAATAAGTATCTCCATGACCTCTGCCCAAGACGTTAAAGAGATCTGCAGATGGGGGCAGGACATAGAGGATGTAGTTATGGCTTTGCCTATGTGCTACAAATATCTTCATGATCAGTAAAACTTGTAGCTAGCTAATCTGCAGCAGAGCTCAGTGCCAGACCGTGGGAGGAGACACCGGAGTGCTCTCCTGCCCTTTGCTGTCCATGAAGGAGCCATCTCCTTGGGAAACCAGTGGCTGCATGGTGCTCAGACACACCACAACCCAGACCAGGGCATGCCCTTACTTTTGTTGATAGGAGACTTGTTAATGCTTCTAACAAGCAAACTAGCTGAGAAGTGTGAGGTCTGCACAATACAAATTTCTAGCTTTCCTTTGCTGATAGGAGTGAGCTACCTCAGGGTATGGTCTGGCCCCAGGCTACATGAGTAACAGGAGGGAGTAAACCATAACATTGAAAATTATCCTAGGAAACCAGGTGAAAAAGTGTTATGGAGCCACAAAATAGCACTTATGTAGTAAAATGAATTGGTATGAGTGGGAAGGCTGGGTGTTGGGACTGATGGTATGCCCAGTCATGGCCCCATGGTTTTCTTTTGTAACAGGAGGAGCGGCCAGTGTGTAATCCTTCACGCTAAATTTTCTGCTTCACTTCCTCTATGTCACAAGCTCAGTGTTGCCATAGCATGTTTTAGCGTGTCTGCATTTGGTAAAATATAAGTTACTTGAGCGTGGAGACATTTGAATGGGAAAGATTTACTTGATGCTCCCCGCTCCCCCTGAACAACGGCAGGACGTGTGGCCCCAGTGAAGTGTGTGACTGATGTGAAATGAGTGTGATACTAATCTTGGCCAAAAGCTTATGAGGAAGCAATGCCTGCTTCATTTCCAAGGAACACTGGTTTCAAAGGAGATTAAAATTAGATATTAATTGGAACTGACACAGCAGTTTTACAAGAAAAGTCCAGAAAGATGAATTTGTTAGACAGACAACTGTTTATCTTGCATTGACTACGTTTCTATGTTTTAAGACCAGTTCCTAAAATGTATTTCTTACAGCTCACCCCATTTCCCAGCAGCACAGTCACTACTTGGTGAGAAAGACTAACATTCATGGGACAGTATAAGGGATCACAGATTAGTTTAAAGTTTTCTGACAGCGCAGCTGCTTGGTTACATCGCTTGCCTCTCCTATCTACCATGATGATGTTTATACCACCTCTCTGGTTTATGGCTCTATACATTTGTTAATACCAAATATCTTCACACTGACAGCAGCCCACTCAGCTCTAATCTGTCCAGGTCGTGTTGCAGTTCATTTGCCTGGTCACAACTGAATTGATGCTCACAAAATCCTCAGGAGGAAAGTAATGCAACCACCTGCAACAAACACACAACACATAGATGTTTTCTCTCTGTCTCCTTCACTTTTTCCTCTCTCTCTCCTTTTCAAATTTTATTAGTTGTACAAGCTTTTGGGAACAAGGGCGCACCATGGCTAGGGAAAGCTCAAGTGTCACTTTTGCTCTGGAACAGGCACATGCTGCTGATGGCACGACAAGCCCCAGAGCACACGTGTGTGTCTGTGCATAGTCAAAGTTGTCCAGGGAGACCCTCAGCAGCCCTGCTCTGTAAAGGGAGTTTATCTCCCAGGCTATCTGCAACTACAGACTGGTGGCTGAGCAGCAGCAGTGACTGAAATGACTTGGTGGATGGTCTGAATGCCTCCTGCCTGCCACCCACTCAGCAGACAGGTCTGGTGGACCAGACTGCTCAGCTGGGGCTTTTTTTGAGGGGGGTTGTTTGTTTTGAGGAGATGTGGATGGAAGCAAGTGCTCTTGTGCTCCCCTGGCAGCTGACCTGCAGTGGGAGATGTCAAGTGGCAGCCGGACCACCACCCGTGAGTCCCTACCGGTGCCTGCTGAAGTGGCTGGTGAGGTGTCAGGGCTCCTTCACTGCCAGATGATGGAGAGGAACAAAATGCAAACACAAGTGACACCTTCATAGTGGTGGCAGCTCAGCTGGGAGGGTACGGCCGAGCAAGGTGTGTACAGGTACTGCAGCATCTGTGCAGTGCACAGTCTCTTGCCTCTAGAAGCAATGGTGGGAGCAGTGGCCCCAGCTGCCCTCCTGGCCATCCCTGACAGGGCTGTGATCTGAGAACTGCTGATTTAGTGTAACACAAAGTGCTGAGGCCATGGGAGGTAACCACCCACCTTCTGAAAATATCATTTACATTTACAATTATCTTTACTGAAATACTCAAGAGGCAAAGTGGGTTATCTTGCTAGCACCAGTATCTGCCAACTTCTAGTAAGTTACTCAAGTCCATTAATTTCAAATGTATCTGCTTATTTTGCACGTCTCAGTTTGTGCATCCCCAGTTTGGAAAAGTGAAGCACTCAGGAGGTGGCAGTGGGAACTCAGGTTGTTCAACAGCTGTGCAAATAGAGCCTCAGGCATTGCAAGCTGGGCAAAGGAAAAAAGGAGATCCCTGAGAATGATGAACTGAGTTGATGCCTTGCAAAAACTTTAAGATATTGGCAGTTAAAAAAATTCTAGTGTTCACTTTGCTTACTCTTGATGTTATTCTTTATTTGATTAATAGCGTTGAGGGCTTAATAATCCTTGGGATCACCATTCTTTGTAAACAGAAATGAAATAGCAGACTTTTAAAATAAATATGATTTGATGTTCATTGCAGAAGGAATCAAAATAGTGCTGGACTTGTATCTTTTAAATTTGATGTGATCTTTTCTTGACAATTTCTTGCAAATCTGTTGCGTTTGTTAGATGATCTTGCAGGGAATGATGTTGAGAACCAGATGAGAAACATGTGATTTCTTCAGCTTCTAAAATCTTTCCCTTAAAGGAAAAATCCTGCCATTAATGCACATACGATATTCTTCTAAGTCTAGTGATGGAGCAAAGATTGGTGTGTGAAATATTATGAAGGGTCAGGAGAACATCTGCATCTGTGTGGCTTTAATAGCTTTCATAGAGGTGCCATCACCTATTTGTAGGAGGTGTTGGACCCTATGGGATAAGGTACACCTAGGCAAAATACAACAAAACACTCCACTGCTGCAGACCCCGACTGTTTTCCCTAGGTCTGTCCCTCTTCCTCTTTCTGCCAAGTGGCACCGGCATGAGAAATTCGGCGGTTTTCCCCTGTTCCTCGCTTCCCTGCTGCATCCTCTGCGAGGGGCAGCAGCTGGAGCTCATGTGGGCTGGGGGACCCGGCAGGATGCGTGTGGAGCCTTCAATGCAACCAGGGGTTTAGCTTTGAACGACCCAGCTGCAGCCTCCGGGATAGCTGAGAAGCCAGGCCATTAATTATTCTGCCCTGCCAGGGATGCTTGCTGCTGCTGGTATGTCAGGTGCCTCGAATCAGCTCTGGACTCCCTCAATCACATCAGTGTCTGCTCCGTGTGACATACCTGTGCTGGGGGAGGCAAGGCTCAGGATGGCAGTGCCTGGGGGCTAGACTGCAATGCCTTTGCCACTGGCAAGTGCCCCCTGCAAGGCAGGGCAGGAGCAGCTGTTCTCTGCCATGGGGCGGTCAGGGTGGGGGTCCGGGACCACCTCCCACAGCAAGCTGAGGTCCCTTTGTGCAGTGCCAGATGTGATGGCCCATAGGTAGAGGAGATATTAATATAATTCTGACCATCAGGTACCAGTTGTTTTAAGCGCGGTGTCTCGCCATGAAGGAAATCTGCTTACTGCTCTTGTGTAATGTGTGTGCCAGGGTGTTACAGAAAGGGAAGCTGAAAGTAAAACAGAAAAAAAGTAATGCATATTTGGGGTCAAGCCTTCTGTTTTCTCTGTAATTCTGCAATGAGAGGATTTTCCACTTGCAGATTCACTTCTGAGGAGTCCAATTCATTCTCCTAAAGAAGTATTCTAGGGAATTACTTGATTAATTTCTTGTTTAATTGGATAAAACATTGCATTGTAAAAACTTTCCTGAAGCATTTCTTAAACTTTAAGCAAGGTGAGATCTCATAGAAACTAAAAGTTTTGCTTTTCAGGGTGAAATTTTCCACTGTCCTCAGGAGGAAATGAGTGGCCTGGACCTGTTTTAACCCAGAGGAAGGTGGCCTTGGTAGCAGTAATCTTGATTTCAAACCAGGCACAGAAACCAACTAATCTATGAATAGAGTTGAAGTATCTCCAAGGTGTGTTACACTTCTACCAACAAAGCTTCTAAATACAGCCATTGCAGTCTGAAATGACAAGAACAGCCCAGTACACACTACATACTGCAAGTATGGCACTTCTTTCTCACCTTTTAGAAATTAATTTAACACCTTGGTTAAAAGAAAACAAACAAACAAACCAAGAACGCCTCAGAGGACTGTTACTTGGATTTTATGGTTTTTTTTTTCTATTTAACACCAACTGGCTGTAAACCAAAAGTATTACCTCAAACTAAATTAAGCAATTTATGTGTTTAGGGGCTTCAGAATGAACAAACTAAATTGAATCTGAGGGCTACACTATTGAAAGATGTTTGTATAAATACACCAGTTCAGTATGAAAAACTACTATCTATTTCAGAAAAGTTGAGAGTTGGAAACTCCCCAGGAAAATGTATGTTTCTGCTGTATAATGTGTTGACGAGCAGAATTTCCTTGCTGACACTCAGATCAAGGGAGCCGTAGCCTCTGCATGGGCTAGGGGAGGCGATGATAAAGCCGCTGTTGAAGCTGCACCATCATGAGCATCCAACCAGTAAGACCCCACTGTAAGCAGCACCAGTGCTGGCTGTCCGTGCTACCTCTGCTACTCTGCCTGCAGTTTGCACTGTTAATTGCAACTTGCCACACAGTTGAGGTGGCTAAAAGTACCGGAAGGTCCAGAAAGGGATTAGGCACGTTAAACTCACACTTCAGGGAAACACTGCATGGTCTGCATACACCTGAGCCCCTAAACTGTTATTTCCAGAGCACATGCTAGGGAAAGGATTGCTTCATATTTGCGTTGTGCTTTATGCTCTTGCCTTAAGCATTTATTGCTGGTTGGTGTCTGACTGAAATATGGGACTAGACGGGACTCATGCTGGTGAGCTGTTCCCTCTGTTTTGTGTCATCTTGTCTTGCGCTGCTGAGTGCCCACTGTCATCTCTGCAGCTCTGCCTGTTGCATCGAGGATCCCACACCTCCCACCTGTGGGTCATTCTGCCAGGCAGCAGCAGTCTGGCAGGGATCTGACCCCTGTCACTCCACACAGTGCATGCTTAAATGCCTGAGAATGGGATTTTCTCCCCTACGTTTTTGTAAAACCAGGACCAGGAAAATCCCTCTGCTCATCCTCCCTGGGCCTGCACAATTTCTTCCTGCTGCAACTCTTGGAAAATAGTTTGCAGCTGTCTGGGTTGGCATTGAAAGGTGTCGCTAACATCTGTGGATAACGAGCCCTGAGAAGAGCAGTTAATGAAGTTCTTGTTTCAGTGGCTGTGCTCCTCTCATCCCTAGAATAGCCAGAGTCATGTAGTACATGAGCACGATGTTCATTGCACAGTGCTATTTTTGTCCCTTTCCCCTTCTTACCAGCTTTCAACAACTTGCTGTGTGGATCCTCCCCCTGTGTTGGTCTGGTAACTTACGACAGTGGTCTCTGAAGTCAGGGGGCATGCACCCCAGCCACTGTGCAAGATAACCCATTGGGGTGCAGAAAGAAAATATTTTTTGTACCATTAATAAACAACATAAAACTGTATTTTAAAAATAGTGTTTAGTTCATCTTTACATAATCTTTTTTAATTTCTATTTTTGTGTATATTTTACAATGTACCTAATATATTAGCACAGTAGTATATGTATCTTATTTATAAATAAATAAATATAAATATATTGGGTGTGTACATGTAAAAATTTTTACTGATAGGGGTGCACAATCAAAAAAAAAATAGAGGCCACTCGATTAAGAGCCATCTTGGAAAGCTGACCTGCAAACTTCTGCTCCTTGAAGATCTGGTCTGAACCAGGCTGCCCCACTGGGGCTGTCATCTCCCTGATTGTCATCTCCATGGGTACTTTGAGACTGCCTGCTATGTGATTTTCAGTCCCTCCTGAGGTCTATGCAAATGGTGGCATAATTATCAGTTTTGCTGGGGTGAATTGATCGTATGTTGCAGGCAGAGCAGGAAGTTAAAGCAATTAATCTGTCAAATTTCTGCGGGGGCCTGCAAAAGCCTGAATATAAAGATATGTAATCGTTCTGCCCAGAAAGAGCAAACAAATTTCAAGTACCAATCTGCTGGCTGGCGATTTGGCTGGGAAATAAAAATCTGTGTTAGAAAATGACACTGAAAACTTGGTAGTAAAACTAATACAGTGCCAGAGCAGACCTAATGTACCATCCATCCTCTGCCACAGGCTTGGGATGGATGCATCCTCTCTTAGTGCCTCATTTTCATGTTTGTGCAATGAAGATGACCTTTCTTTTACTTGCTGTTTGTGTCAGCTTTCAGGCCCTTGTGACAGTGGCTGTATCTTGCTGCGAGGTCAATGAGATTGACCTCACCGTCCTTACATTGATGGTGATCTCCAGTGGAAGGTTTAGGTCCTACAGTGGTTCTCCCCTGGTGAGTGCAGCTCAGTGTAGCTGCAGACACATAACAAGGTTGGGTTTATACAAAAGGAGGGCAGTAACTAAATTCAGAATGACCTACTTAGACCATGCATCTTGAGTTAGTAGGTATTAATGAAATTCATTGCAAAGAGCTACGAGGCAGTAAGGAAAGGAAACTGCAGTGACCGGTGGGGGGGTCACCTTCAGCCGTCCTCTTCTAGAGCAAGCCTGGTAATGGGGAAAGGTTTGGAAACTGACGTAACTGAAACAGTAAATAAACCACCTGTGTGAAATTTCAAATCAATACGCAGGAGGATTATGCCTGCCTTTAAAAATCTGACAGTAAAAGTGCTGGATAAAGGGCAGGGGGAAACTATCCTCACCTGGTTCAATAAAAGACCTCTCTCCCTGCCCCATTTCAAAGTGTCTGTCTCTGCCAACTGAACTACCACTGGGAATTGTGAAGAAGTCCATGAGGAAATGGAGAGGTTTTTAATGTGTTCCTTCTTAGTAACACATACGTGGATCTGTATGTGGATTTTTCTGAGTATCATTTGGCCTTACTGAAGGGGCATGTGATTCACTTTGATGTGATGGCAGTCACACTGGGACACAAGCAGGTCTTCTTTGGAAGGAAATCCAAAGTTTGGGTTCTGTTCTTGGGAGAGTTTCTTCTTCAGTCCTTAGAGAACAGAAATTTGAGTGTCCGTGGGTGTTTAGTACCTGAACTGTGGCTGGCAAGGGCTGCTGTGAAGGGATGAGCTGGGCCTCAAGTAGTAAACTGTATCTTAAGCCCCTGAGAGCTTTGCAGATGAGGACCTTGATTTATTTTGTGATGTGAATATGTAGGTGATGGGAGCCTGCAGACCAGATGTGATTTATAGTGATGGGAGGGTCTCCCCATATGAAACCTTGGAATATCCAAGGTCCTGAAGCTGCTAGAAGGTTGGCTGCTGTAGGAATATCCTTCCTTCAAGATGGAAGTATGAAAACTGGGCAGTAACATGGTGACATGGATGATCATGAATGGTTTTTAAGCAGCAGGTCTGATCAACTTGTTGTTGATCCAGGTTAATTAATTTAAAAAGGAAAAAAACACTACTATTAATATCTTTGTTTCCAAGTTCGAAATCAACAGCTTCTGGAAGGGATAAAGCCTGCCTCGCGGTAAAGGAGGCTCTTGGCCCTACACACATTCTCGCACCCTCGGACCAGCAGTACACACTGCCCAGGGCACTACAGAGTCTGTAGCCTGCTGTAAATATTTAGGACTTCCCAAAGAAAGCCAAGACCCTCATCAAAATAAACTAAACAATCATTAATAGGCAGGGATTGATATAAGTCAAAGGTTTGCATGTGCCCTAGCAGTCTGCTTCCAGCCTCCTGGTTATTATCTGTAACATCTAAGCTAACTAGCGAGACCTCTCGAAGCGAAACATGGCTGTTTCCTGGCTACATGCCTTTGCTTCTCTTCAAAGACATTTTTTGCAAAGAAAATAACCAACCATTCTTTTTATGTGAGCCAGCACTCGGTAGGGCTGTCTTTGAAAGGAGGTCTCTATGGGCGCTTCTGGTCATTCCTCCCTAATCTTAGACATCATCATCTCTAAAGGGGGGGACGGGACGCAGGGAGAGCAGCGGGCAGCCCGCACGCGGCAGCTGCTGTTAGCCATGCAGGCTGCGTAACCTGTTTGTTGGCGCTGGGAGTGCAACTTCTGATCTCGACCCCGTTTTGTTTATTTTTCAGCTGTTCATCAACAAGTACAATGGCGAACCTGATAAATGTCAGATGAGTCATCGTGCCCATGGATTTACCGTGAGCCAAAAGCAGCTCCTTCCCCCGCATTAGTGCCAGGCAGTGCGGTGTGTACATTGTACAACACTAGATGAGGGGGCACAGCTTTCCCTGCACTGTGACCAGTGCTGCACCTTACCACGGTTTCTGAGTTATAATTCTATAGCAAGTCATACAGAACGACGCACTTAGAAGAATATAGATGACGCTGCGCGCAGAGCTATTCAGGATATTTATTTTAATGCTTCCAACTTGGATGCAATAAATTCTCCCACCTGTCTCTGTGATGCACACTCTTCTCCATGACTGGTTTGCATTTTAAAGGAGGGGGTGTAAATATTTCTTCCATGTGATTTGTGCTGAATAACAAGTTAATGGTGATGTCTATCCCAGAGTAACCATCAGTAGGTTGGGGTTTTTTTGTTTGTGTCACTATCTATTGTATAAGGCCATGGGTCTGAAGAAAATGATTCACAGAGCTGATAAGTACTGCTGGTCTGGGTTTCTTTCCAACAGGCAATGCAAGAAGAGACTGAAAGCTGAAGAAAACTTCCCAGGAGCACAAAATCCGGCTACGTAATTGACAGGGAAATTTCCAAAGGAGTGCAAAGAACATCTGGCAGCTTCTGGTTTACATTTCCTCTTTCCCTAAATAATTGGAGCACTTAATGAAATTGCAATCTTGGCTATATTTATTACTGGACTTTTATGGAGCCTTTCATCCTAGGGCCTTAAAGCAAATGATTTAAGTCACAAAACACCCCTGAGAGACACACTGTCATTTTACTGAGAAACAGAGAACACAGAAATAGTCCACTGGCAAGACAGCACAGGAAACTTTTAGCAGAGGGAGGAAGGAAGACTGGGGTCTATTGGGGTCTCAGGCAGTGTGCTGTCAGCTGCAGTTTCTTTATGGAAACCAAGCTTGACTATAAGATACCATATTTGCTTTCTATTACTTCAAAGCACTCTTACAGGAAAAGATGATTTCTAATATTGGAAATAATGACTAAAATATGCATGCACCTTTCCAAGGGCAAAAATACTTTCCTAAACTTCTGCAAGTCCGGTGCTTGTGCAAGGCAAGGTCACTGCACAGTTCCTTCTGCTCTGTTTAAAAATATCTCACAGTTATAACCAGAGTAAACATATTGCCAGCTCCCAGGATGGGCCTCTTGAGTGCTCAACTTGGCATTACAAATATAGTTGCCTCTAAATAAATAAGTAAGTAAATAAAGTCATGTTGACTCCTCTGAATACTAAAATCTTGCATTTTCCCTGTCCCTCTCATGGAAAGTACTGTAATTTTATTTCAACAGTTTTTAGAGAGCTGTGGTCTGTGTAAGACCTCCTCTAATGTGGCCCCTAATGAAGCTACCTGCATGAGAAACTGTAAAAAACATCCTAGCTTTCTTCTGAGCCTCCCCACAATGTTGTCTGCACTACCCTTCTCAGTTCCACTGAACTCTCTAATTGCTTCCTTTTATGATGAGCATTTTCCTGCCTTAGATTTACTTCATGCAGGTACACTGCTGCACTTCAAACAGTATGACTATACTATTACTTTGCAAACAGCCCATATACGTTTGATTAAGTTTGGGGTGGAATTTAACGGAGGTGGTGCTTAAAGCAGGCCAGTTCTTATGAAAAGTGAAACTTTCTCGAAATTGAAGGTTAACATCTTCATCAGATCCATTCCAAAATGCTTTTCTTAATGGAAGGGGAAAAAACATGCCCCCTTCCTACCGAGAACTCAGTTATATTTTAATGAATGCACAATGAAGCATTCATGAAGATCAGTAATCCATCTAGCATGCAAAATACTCCTCAGCACAGATTTGCATCTGCCATTGAGCCCCATGCATCATTTCATGACTAGCATGAGTACACTTGCAGAGAAGTGGTCAAGTATAGTTAATACACCTGCATGGAAGGGCTATTCCAGCAGGTACTGTGGGGACTTGCTATGCACTTTTGACTAACTTAGCTCTCCCCTATCCTCTGCTCCCTCTCTCAGGAGCCTGTTGAAACTCATAAAACAATGGCTTTAAACTAACCAGAGATTAAAAAAATATAGGTGGAGAAATGTCATACTTTCTTCCTTCAAAGTGCTGTACTTTTGTGGATTTGTTGTGGTACCTCAGCCACTAGCAAGAGCCCTCCCAAGGGATATTACAAGGATTATCTCCAGCTACAGCCAGAGAGGTGGCATGGTTGCTGTGACACTGCCATCACCTGAAGAGCACCAGTGATGGCAGCAGTGGTGCCCCCCTGGCAGAGGAGAGCCTGCACCCTCTGTGAGGATCAAAACTTTCTCCAGCCACAGTTGATGATGTTGCCATGTCATCTCATGCCCAAGAAAGTCGTTTAAAGGTCCCCTTGTCCCTTTTAAACTCCAACTTTAAAATCAAGGGATGCAGGTCTGAAAGTCCATCTCCTTTCTCCCCTGCCCTACCCCTAAGGACCTGAGTACATTTCTAGAACTGTTGTTGCTTTATGGTTGACTTTTCCCTCTGGTTTCTCATCATCTGAGGCCAATTTAGGTTTTATGTGTTTCAGTAGTTGCTCCTGGGGGAGGAATTAATGACCAGAGGACAGCTGATGTATTCAAGCAGTAAGAAGGCTTTTGTGTCTGTGACTAAGGGGATACAGAGTGATGGGTGTGTGCAGACATCTCAAATGTATGGAATGGGAAATCTGAGCTGTAGTACACTTGTACTGGGTGTATATGGGTATAACACAGAACACACCTAGACAGGTAGATACACATGCACACATATGTACATGCAGTACGTTATCCATATGAAAGAAAAAACCGTTACCTTTAGGGAAGTCACTGAATGTACAAAAGGTGAACTTACTTCTGTGTGTAACATCAGTTGTGCTAGGAACTGCAGCTCAGAAGGGTTGTTTACACTGCTGTGGAACTGTCACAGAGTATTTTACCTCAATGAAAAGACTTATTTTCTACAAAGAGGTTTGTAGGCAATGAGACAAAAAAAAAAAAAAAAGGCACTAAAAAAGTGCATATTTTGTTCTGTAGTTTCACATAATACCACGGCAAGAGGTTTTTCATGGCAAGCAACAGTAAAGAACTTCAATAAAAAACCTCGCAGCGTGACTGATGAAATGTACCATTTCTGTAGCAAATTAATGCCTCCTAAATAAGAGAACTGTGCAGGCGTTAGAGAGCAAAAAGCAATGGAATAATAGGAAGATGGAAAAAAGGGACTGGCAGGCAATGTTAAGCTAACATCAAACAAGCTTCTTTTCTGTTCTCTTTAATTGGCTGAGCCACTGTCAAAAGCCTAAATAATCAAAACCGAGAACAATTTCAGTAATAGGCTCCATATCTGAATCAGTACAATTTGCACTGCAGCTGTCCCAGGGTTACTTAATGTATCTTGACAAACAGATATTAAAGAGCAGTGGTGAGGAGCATGAACATGAAATGGCTCTGTCACCTGTGGGGGCCGCGGGGACAGTGGCAGTGCCAGCCCACGACTTCCACCTCTGTATCACAACCTGAGTCCTGCTATGATTAACATTAATCAGTGCTTTATCCCTTTCAAAGGATAGCCAGGGACTTCAGAGAAATCACGTAGTTGCTAATGAGGGATAATTTAATGATGGGTCAATTTAAGCCCCAGTGGAGCACTTGCATTTCGTATCACAAACTGCCACCAGTGGCTGGTGGCCTCAGCAGAAAGGCTGCTCACTGAGCAGAGGAGAGCTGACCCAGGCTCGAAGCCCACTTCCATCAGTGCTGCTCAGCACAGAGCTAGGAGGAGAGGGGGTTGACCCTTCTGCGTTATTGCTCCTGTCTGCCCCTCCTGTAATGGAGCAGGAGGTCGCAGTCCCCTCTGACAAGCTCCTGGCGTTGCTTCTCCAAGCCATTTCTGAGCAGTCGCCTCTCCTGCAGCACCCAGCCGGGCAGCCCAGCTCCTCCAGGTATGGATGTAGAAGGACAGCAGCAGCAAGTCCCACAGGGCTGGCATCCACCAAAGCCCATTGGTGATGGGTGAGAAGACAAAGCTGGCTCTGTTCCCCTCCTGGGAGCCTGCCACGCTCTGCACTGAGCTGTCACCAGCAGTTAGGTGCCAGAGAGTGTCTGTGAAGCTGGAGAGGGATGACTTGTCCCAGGATGGCATGGGATGCTGGGCTTGCAGAGCTGGCTCTAAGGACTGGCTCTTCTCTCATGTGAGCTGCTGGGTTTTAAAACCTCACCGGTGCAGAAACAATGCAGAACCAGCTCTATATTCACACCCATGTTAACAAGAAAGTATCATCCAGTGGGACCTTGACAGACCTGAGGAGTGGGCCCATGTGAACGTCATGAAGTTCAACAAGGCCAAGTGCAAGGTCCTGCACCTGGGTAGGGCCAACTGCCCCGTATCAATACAGACTGNTGGACTTAAAAGAAAGATGTACAGAGACTTTTCACCAGGGCTGGTAGTGACAGGACAAGGAGCAATGGTTTTAAACTGAAAAAGAATAGGTTTAGACTGGACATAAGGAAGAAACTTTTTACGATGAGGGTGGTGAGACACTAGCACAGGTTGCCCAGAGAAGCTGTGGATGGCCCATCCCTGGAAGTGTTCAAGGTCAGGTTGGATGGGGCTTTGAGCAACCTCATCTAGTGAAAGATGTCCCTACTCATGGCAGGGGTTTGGACTAGATGACCTTTAAAGGTCTCTTCCAACCTGAACCATTCTGTGAATCAGGATGGAGACTGGCCTAAGCGCTAGTGCCTCCTTGGCTGTATACAATGCATGGGTTTGAGTTGCATGAGTTGACTTGTTCATTTCTCCTACCAGTATTGAGCACAGCAGCTTCCTTCTGCCGATGCATGTAGCACCCTGATGCGGATGCTACAGAGGTGCCCTGTCCAGGTCGCACAAGCCACCCCAGCAGCTTGTGTGAGCTTTGCTTCAGGTTGATGCTGACTTGTCCATGGCCAGCAGTGGATCTGCACCAACCCCTCATGATCAAAGCCCACTGACAGGACAGGCTGGGAAAGCCTGGTCTGACACAGCCTGTGCAAAGGCCCAGCCAGCAGCAAACCTCCTCCTGAGCTAGTGATAATCCCATTCCTCTGGTGCTCCATAATGCAATTTAAAGCATTAAAGCCAAATTTACCTTGCAAAAACCAGCAAGAAAGGCAGCTTCTCTTAAGATATTCAGTTCCTATGCTAAGACAGCAAGAACAGGTTGTAATGGTTATTACAGTAATCAAAAAAAGCATCTGTGAGAGTGTGTGGAGCATTAAGAGCTCAGCTGAACTCCTGCTCAGATTCAGGACAGTGTGTTCTCCTCCCTGGGACAGTGGCTGATTGCTGTGGATTATTTCAACTTTCTCAAGTTGCTAGCTGCCAGTGTAGAGCATATGCTACAACGCTTTTCACTGCCTGTGATAGCAGAGGTCATGCTCTGCGTGGAAATGCAGCATGCACACAGCAAAGACATGACGGCAGCACACAGTGCTCTTGTTTGCAGCAGCAGCCCAGCACTTGCTCATTCTTCTCCCCTTGGGTCAGCGTTTGTGAACTTGTGTTTACAGAGAGTAAACCAGTGCTCGGTGGGGAACCCTATTGCCTAGGGCTCATGCGGGTGGATGTCAGGGGCCTGAGATGCCCCTTCTGCTGACTAGGTAGTGCTGGCATGTAGAGGGAGGACAGCTAAGGCTGCACTTGTTTATTGCATCCACACTGCTATTTCCAACTGCATGACTCCGGCTGTGTTCCTGAGGGAGATTAAGGTTGCCTTTCTTTCTACGAATCCTTAGCTGAGATCATCTGCAGCTTTAGTATCTACGTTTCAGCAGGGCTGAATCCCATCTTGCAAACAGGTTTATAATGAGTGCTGCCATGATGGCTGCCATCTACGGTAAGTGTGCCCCCGGATGCACTGGGGAACCAAAAACATGGTTCTTCCCCAGCCGCTTCGCAAAGCAGAAGTACTCACTGAACAGCTGGTTCCTCTCTGGGCAGTCACCAAAGGGACCTCTACCCATCGTCCCCAGAGGATAACTCCCAGGAAGACTCATGCAGGTGTGGTAGCCATGCTCTCTGCCAGCAGCTGCAGCTAAATCAAGGATGGCCAGAGCTTCCAGCCAAGGCTCCCCAGCGTGGTAGGATCATGCATCCAAAAGGCTTGGTGGCCTCCTCAGTGGTGCTGTCACTGGGGTGACACATGACACGGAAGCAGCTGGTGCTGATCCAGCTGGAAAGTTGAATAGAAATACAAAAAGTTCTAGATACATTTGTAGGCATAGAGGATGACCTTCAAGATGCTTCAGTAAATAGGACTGCAATGCCCAAGGCTGTGTGTGAGCAGCCATTTCACACGTGATGGCCATGTCAGCCCATGGAGCCACCCGGCTCTGACTGTAGGTGCCTCCTGGGGTACTTGGAGCAAAGCGTCTGCCGGAGGTGCCAGGAGCCTTTCAGGTGGGCACATGTGGAAAGGGACACTGTGGAAAGTGCTGCAGATCTTCCATGTTTTACACTCCAGCTAAGCAAAAACATAAAGGCAGCGTGTCTCTGTGCTGTTTCTTCCAGGCCTTCATAGGGCATCCTGTTTGTACTTTCAAAACCATGTATGCAATACGCTAAGAAAAGTACCATCCTCCCCTACTTGTTAATATATGAATGAGTAGAACTTATAAAGAAGTGGTTATATTCTATGCATTTTTGTCTTACTGTGTTATGCCTGGGTTTTTTTCAGTGAAAAACCCTCAAACCTTGTATTTAGGTTTCTCAATGTTAAAAGCAGGTACTGTGTCAGCCTGATCCAGGACGATGGCTCTTGTGCCACTCAGTTGTGCGTAATGGCGGGAGAAGAGGCTGAAACTGAACTGAAACACGTCTGTGTTTTCTTGTCTTTCCCCAAGTTCGACTCTTTTTTCCCCATACAAAAAATTTAGGAGGCACACTTTTGACTTGAGAAGCCAGCCTTGGCAGAGAGTTTTAGTATCATGCTCTGGCAGACCTCCTGTGCCTTTTGCAAAGGAGCAAACCCAGTATCAGTTTGTGTGATTTCAGAAGTACGCTTGCTAACCCAGATTGAGTTTGACCTGGACAGCAAGCAACTGCCTACTTGTATGGCTTGGTTTCTACCAAGCTGGCCTCCTGTGGTTAGGGCAACTGCCTTAACCCCCTTTCTCCAGGAGGACCTCAGCCACTTAGGTGGAAGCTAGATCAGCCAAATCTGGGAAAAAAATCAAAACTTCTGTCTGAGTAAAGATGTGGAAACACTGCATTTTAAAATGAAATTTCTCTATTTAAGAAGTGTCTGTCCTGATACTTCTGTTAAAACAGAACCAAAATTACTTCCCAAATTTGCAGGTTTTTTGAATTTCCCAGTCTCTTGTTTGCTGAGAATTGATTAAGCAGTTTTGCCAAGCTGTAGTCATGAGATCCAAATGCCATCCAGAGCTGGTAATTTTTGCTTTTGCCTATAAAACTTTCATTTTCCTGATGCTTTGCTTTCACATTTCAAGTTGTTCACAGTTTGAGATTTCAAGAAGGTAAGTAGTTTGCGGTGAGTCCTTCAGAGAGGAAATGCACAAGGTGCTCTTTCACAAACACAACTTCTGGGATTATTTTTTTTTTTAATTGCCTTACATAGACCACACAAAAATCATTTGCTGTGAATGTTTTATCTTTTTGCCTGAGTATAGAAAAATAATACCATCAACTCTTCACATAGGCCATGTTTACTTCTTACCGTAAGAGTTGTTTTGTAAATAATAATAATGCTACTTTTATAAAACTACAGGACAAGTCTTCTGTCCACCAGGTACATTCCAGTGATGCTCAAACAGAAAACAATGAGGATTTTAGCGGACTCACTGTCCCAGCATCTTAATGCAATTTAACCAACAGGATATGATAAGAAGATGCAGCTGGCTTCTTCCAGTGTGTAACATCTTTAAGACTGCAGCTGATTTGTGTAAACAGTTATTTTCTCAATAATCTCTTACACGAGGAGACTTCCTGTGAATTGCATAATTTGAGGCAGAAAAAACCCAGTGAGCAAAAATATCACTGGGAGAGCCGAGAGCAAGAAAGGAAAACAGTAAGTGCTTTTCTCTCCTCTGATTGCCAGCAGTGACATGTGTTGAGAACATGCATCACACAGGTCTGGCCTCCCAAGGCAACGGCTGCAAATTCAATTGCTTCCCTACTGCTGCCTTTGAGTTTAGTATCTCCCCTCACCACTGGTTCAATGTGAGGTGTACACAGAAACTGGGACAGGTGACTGGGAAAAGAAATGGTGACAAGTGGCAGGGATGGAGCTGTTAACTTCACACGTTTCTGAGCGGTGGAGAAAGAACCTGAAAGTGAAGGACGGGGAAGGTGGAAGAGGAAATAAGAAACAGCAGAAGTGGTGGAAAAAGAAAACTGCTTGAGCAGTCAATAGCAAAGATTGAAGAGGTAGGGAGTACGGCACCGTAGTAAGGGCTAAAGGAGCTGGTTACAGGGAAATGAGGTGCGTTTTCTGCTTAGTCTGGAAGACATCTTTTTTTCTGCAAGTGCATACATTCAGTTGATATCAGATGTCAGAGAATAAAGAGGTTTCTCTGTCTTATTATGACCCAAATCCTGTCATTTCTACAGAGGCAATGACTCAGAATAGATAGATAGATAGATAGATAGATAGATAGATAGATAGATAATTTTTAGCATCATCACTAAATTTCCCGCAACATGAGCATTAGATTTCACAGTACCCTAGTCAAAATTTCACAGTACCCTAGATAAAAATTACCTCTAATCTAGAGTAGAGCTAGCAGCTGGGAAACAAAAAGCCTACAGATAAACCCACCAACCGCAAGGATGCAGGGGAGGCTCTCCACCTCTCTGCTGGGATGTCGCTGTCAGAAGAGCTGGGGCCAGGGCTAGGACCCCCACACCTCACACCCGACCGCAGCACCACGAGCAGGTATGTTCCCAGGTGATACAGTGAGTCTTGTGTCCCCTAGAAAGACAGGGCAATGCCTTTAAAAGTAAGTTAGCATAGAATGGCTGCGGGTTTAATATCAATCTGTAACTCGGATTTACCATCTCGGTAAGAGGATGCTGTCTGAAGCCTTGCAGCACCGTGCTGCATGCTGTACTCTGGTGACGCCTAGCACAACTGTAAGCGGGACATACTGCAAATAGCCCTGCGTATCGGCAGCCGAAGTGGCTTACCAGATTGCTGACCCTGTCTCACACACAGTTGAGGCAGTGATTTTTCTCTTAGGAGTTGTATGCTGTTTCCAGTGAGCAGCTGTCTCCTCTCTGCCTGCAGTCCTCCCTCCTACAAGCGGTGCTCTACAGAACGCAGTGGTTTTGGCCCAGATACAACACGGTGGGAGAATTGACCTGACTACGTTCATCCTATTTCTACTATTATCTTTTTTTTCAGTTTTCTACTCCTACCCACTTCCTGTGCGCTTGCTCTCAGCTTGCTAAGCCTTCATGCTGGGTGCACAGTAGCAAAGAGCTTCATAAGCTGAGAGGATCCATGTTTCTTCACACTCCTCCTACACCACTTCAAAGATGAACTTGTTACGGGGCATTCCAAACAATAAGAAATCCCCACAGTGACTGTATGGACTGGTTTCTATTTTTGAGCTGTGCTATCAAAATCATCCTAGCTACAGGTCAGCACAAGCAGAGTCGTGCATTTATTGGACTGGTGAGTTAGGCTGTGGTTAGGAGGAAGGCATGCTGTGTGTTTTGCCAACAGCATATTCTGGTTTCCTCCTGAGAGGAAAGTAGGCTGGTAACTAATCTCTCCAGTAAGACCAGCACTAAGACACAAACACTTAAGGACATGTCCATATCTCACTCTAGCTTCTCTTACATGCCCTTATGGTAAATTCTTTATGTACGTAGATGGCTCACACTGCAGTCCAGCATATATCCACGTCTAAAATGATGAGATTTAATTGAATCAAAGATGAGCTGGTATAGAAAGGTGTGGGTGAAACAGAAAGAGAAGACACCATACAGATGTTCATGGAACAAATAGATACAGTCAGTAACTGTCTTCTTGTGAATGTCACAGTAAGGAAGTAAAAAAAGCTTCATCACGCTAATGCTGTGGGAAGCTCTGTGCGTAGCTCAAGCATGTCAGAAAAGAATAAGAGGAAGCTATTAGTGCATTGGTGACTTTTTAGAACTGCCTGGGGGTTTTTGTCGGTATTAAGCCTCAGTCCATCTCATCTATTTTATATACTCAAGTTTCAAAATGATGATCTTCTGATGAGAGTGGTAGATAAGCAATTAGCAGATACCCTGCACAGAACAAGCTACTTGTTCTGCAGTAGTGCTCAGAGGCAGAGAGTATCATCATTTTTCCAGAAAGTCAGTGTGCTTAATTGATATCCTCTAAAGATGCCAGGCTCTTGTAGTTGCCTTTTCCTTCTTGCTCACCCTTTTCTCCCATTCTTCGATATTTCCATAAAGCACAATAATCCTCCAGAACCACTAAAAAGGACTCAGCATCCTCTGCCCGCAGCTTGCCTGTCTCTGCAGTAGGTGTCTTGGATTTAATCAAATCTGTGATGAGGGGTGACACTGAGATTCTCATAAATTAATAGTCTTACATCGCAAGTGTCCTAAGTGACAAAAAGAGGTCATTTTTATAGACACTGTCATCACCTTTTATTTTTCTTCCTGAAGAATAGTCTGAATTCCACCTTTCAACCCTGCTCCATGTCAGGTGAGACGCTTGTGCAGAGTTTGCCCTGACGGTCCAGTCCAGGTGTGCAGCCACATGTAGGCAAGGCAGGGAAGATGGATCCATTGCATTGCAGAGAGTCAAATATTAGCAGTGTGTTTCCCTGATCAGATTCTGGTTCACCACAGTGTTGGGAATTGTTTTGTGCTGCTCAACATCTCTCTGACTCTACCTGATAATTGCTGCGGGAGGAAGAATGGTTCCCATGCTGCACCAATGCACAATACAAGCTCAATTAGGCAACCTACTTCCAGCTACCTCCTCCAAACCTCTGCTTTGGGGCAAGTTATTTCTGTGTCTGAAAGGAGCAGCTGTGCCATGGTGCCTTTGACCTGCTTCTGACTGGGGCAGCTGGATTGCCAGCCACGTTTTCGAGACAACTGCAAGAGAGGACAGAGTCCTGCTTCAAACTTGGAAATGTCTTTTCTGCACCATAGGGAGCGCAGGAAGCTGCCACGTTCCCTATGAAGGAAAAATCAGTGAGTGAGAGGAAAAATAATTTCAGATCATTGTTCTGTCTCAGCTGTCCCCATTTTATAAAATCTTCTGCTTTAAAATGGGTTGTCTCCTAATCCAAGCTCTATTTCTCTGTCTCCCGATACAAGGTTCAGGCGAGACAGACCAAGTGTCACAGACTACTTTGATTTTCCTGGAAGCTCATGTCAACCACCAAATAAATGCCTGTGTCCAGACTAGCCCACCTCATTCTAGTTTGGGGCTGGGACATGTGAGTTACATCTTGTGGTTTTCAGCAGTTGTATACAGGGACCTGCATTTCATTTGGATTGGCACTGAAAAAAATCCTAACTCTTGTAAATATTTTGACCTGCTGCTGGGCTATAGAAATCTATTCTTAGCAGCAAACGGTGCTATGGCAACTGTCCCTGCAATATGACACAGAGGCAAGAATTCTGTCTTCTTTTAATCCATAACTCCCAAAATACCTTCTGCACATCCCAAGCCACCTGGCTTTCCCCACCCTCTTCAGAGCCAGGGAAGCAGCTCCTTCCCAATTTATTTTTCTAGTTCAGTCTGAGGCAAAGCTATCTTGAGCCAATTTAAGTAGATCTGAAATAACATACTCAGTCCCAGCTGTCATAACCTATATTGCAGGATATTCCCCTTGCTTTCCTATGACACTTTCCCGGTTACTCATATGATCTCTTTTCCCCTCGGGACTTGCTAAATAATTCTTTGACATGGGTTCTATCACATACTATTTTCCTCTTCGTGTATCCCTACCAAAGGAGAGTTGTCAACTTGAAATCTTCTGCTTACACATTTTTAAATGAATATAACATACTATTCATTCAGAGGTTAACATTTCTATACAAAACCTGTTTTCAACCTTGTGTTTTATGAATTAATTTATGTCCATTACAATAGCTAGACTTTTGGGAGCCCATATATGTCTGCAGCTTGCTTTGGTTGAGACCTACCTACACCCATGCTAAGAGATGGACTCTGCTTTAAAGAGCTGAAGACCTGGTATTATAAACATGCTCAGAACTAGCTGTTACACATTCAGATGTGTTAGCGATAGACCTACAGAAAAATCTGAAGCATTTCAACTCTCCCGATCCACGCTAATTATCTACTAAATTCTCAAGTACACTGTGGGCTTGTACATGGCATCCTGCTAGTAATTGGGAGCTGCAAGTGCTGTTTGCTTGAGTACTGAGCCACCTACAAGCTTCACAGCATTTGGTGAGTAACTGAAGGATTTTTGTGTTCAGTACATCCCATATGCCACGAACGTCTTCAAGTGGCAATACAGTGATAGCAACAACACGGCTATTGAAAAGTTCTGCAGATACCAGCTAAATTCATCCCTGATGTAACCCCACCGGCTTTAGCATGCTGATAACTACCCTGACAGTAGAAAAGCAATGCACAAGGCTGTAGGATGTAAAGTGGCTCTTCCTGCTATCCTGCTCAGGCTCTTTTTGTGCTGCTGCCCCGCCAGCATGCCACTTGTGTGTGCGTGGCACTGATTTGCTGAGGCATGGCTGATAACATCATTTACCACGGAGTCCCACAGGCATTAGAAAAGTAAATTGTCATTGCCAGAACGTAGGCATGAATAAAAATACTTGCCCTGATTTCTCTGCCATAATAATAATAATAATTTCTAATATAAATTATGTTAACCTTCTTCCTCTCATAAAAGGTGTTTCAACCCTTCAGTGAGAAAGGGCAGTGACAGACTATTATGTATTGCGTTTTAAAGTTAAGCACTGCTCCTCGAATTCTTTCTTCTTACTTAGTTTTACTGATCCTGAAAAGCATTTTAAGGCAACTGTCTCCCTTTTATGAAATGCAATTTACTGAGACTTTTTTATTTCATCTAAGTTTTCCTCACTGGAACGTAAATCCTCTAAAATATATGCTGTTCACATTCTATGTGTTTCTTCCAGCTTTCCAGTTGTCTTCCTGCTCCGCAGGAGGATGAACCATCAGAATGTTAAAGCTTAGCAGGGAAAAGGGAGGGAAGGGTGAGTGGATCACAGGGCAGAGCCCTCCTCTGCCCCAGCTGCAGGGTGAGGGACCTGAACTTCGCCCTCAGCCTCTGGAGCCAGGCATTTTCACTCCGTGTCAGCACCTTTTAATTGGAGCACAGGTTTGAACTCAAGGCTTGTGCCTCAGGTGAACACCCCAAGCCATCCGGCTACTCAGCCTGCCACGCTGCTGTCTGGCAGGCACTGAATCATTCGCGCAGCAAGGAGCATCTCCAGGAGGAAAGAAAGTGACAGCCTGACATGCTAGGAGCAAGAATTTGGACCCTCAGCCCACAAGGCCAGTGGTCTGTCTGCTAACGTCCAGGGCAAGCCTCTTTGCCCAGACAGCTTTGGGGTTAATCAAGCTATTCAATTATTTANCTTCTCTGGCAGAAAATGCCCTGCAGATTTAGTGCACCCTGGGCCCCTGTCTTTGGCAAAAACCCCGCAGGCAGGCTGCAGCCCCCATGGATGTGATACGGACTTTCAGCGCTCGCGTCATTGCAAAAACGCCCTGCCACTGCACCCGCATAAATAACTCTTCATTGTGCGTGTGCATTTATGCAGTCAATCTGAGTTTTCTGAAGTTTCTGGGGGTGCAGGAGGGGGAAGAAGCGTAAACTCCACCGGGATTAACCCTGTCTGGCTGTGTATAGCTCTGCCTTCGTGTGTTTTCCCGATCCGTTCCTCCCCTGCCCCCTCTCAAGCTCTCGTCTTTTCTCCCGCTCACACCCACCGGCAGAGATGAGCTGTCGCGGAGGTGACTAATTGTGTCAGCTCAGTGGCAGGACGGCAGCTCCCTCCCC
>VYXH01002064.1:200580-228251 GCA_013397275.1 Burhinus bistriatus
CCCCCCCAGCCGTTTTCTGGGGGAGGCACTCAAAGCAGCAGGTTTTTTGAGTTTTTTTTTGATTGGGCTCATGTATACCGACCAGAGATGCCACGAGCCGGCTACCCACGCAGCGGGCACCGATGGCCAGCAGCGTTCAAGCTCACTGCAGCACCCGGGTGTTCATAAATGAGGTGAAAGCCACGGAGGCAGTGCACATCACCACCTCCCTGGGACTTACAGTTAGTCAATCCCTTACGCTTTGCATCATGCCTTTTAGTTGTTGCCATCTATCAGGCATTTAGCACACATTTTGAACTGGGTAATTATCTTATCCTTACGCTACGCATGTACTCCAGCACTCATCATTAGCAGCACCATGTGTTCAGTTCATGCTGCACATCTTCGAGTACTATATTTGGATGTCTTTGTCATAAAATACCACAGGTGTCTTGTGGAGGCCTCAGATAGTCCTTTGATGGACTCCAGACATCCTCCTCATTGGCCCATTATCTAGTTGTTTACCAGTTGCACTCTCCATCACCCTATTACATTAATTGCAATGTTCCAATAATTAGGTTTCCTGTTTTTCAGGCCTGTATGCTATTATTTCATCCTGCAACTACACACAGACCAGGAATGAGCACTGCCAATTTGCTTCACATGCTGACCAAAGGCAAACAGAGCAAACTTCCTGAGACAGCAGGGAGGACATTGATGTCTGAGAGGACGTTGGGCACTGTGGGGCAGCACAGACCTGTAACTTCACCTTCCCTGCATGGACTTCCCCACTGAAGAGAAAATTTGACCCCCAGTTCCACTTTAACCTGCAAGTATTGAGATTTCTCAAGCCATTAGCCAGCCAACTGCATCATGAATACCAGCAGCAGCGGTTTTGTCTTGTCTTTAGCATCTTTAGCATTTATTTTCCAAATGCAAGAAGATACTCAGTCTTTCTCACACAAGATCTCCTGGAAACTTCTTCATCTTTTTTTTTTTTCCTTCAGTAAATCATGCCATTCATAATCAGTTGCTCTGTATGTGTCTTCCCAAAGGAATTATTTGCAATATCATTTTATTCCTATAGAAATGCATTTATTTCCTGTAGGAATCATTTGCAATAAACGCATTTTATTCTGCTACGTTTGTCACATTGAAAAGACTGTCTCAGGCTTAGGCATTTTCCTGTCCTGGTGAGAAAATACATAATCTTGTTCAGGTTCTGAAAATATTGAAGGATCTGCTTGACACTAAATTAAGACTATTTACTTCCAGACCGCCCCCGCCAACCCCACCCTGCTACCCCGCCATCCTCACTCTCTCCATTACAAGGCTTCCTACACCTTGAGTGTTTATGCCAATAAAGTCAGTGGAGGAATCCTTTCTGCTGAACGAAGTCTTACTCATTAAGCAGCAATTTGTTGTTATATTTAGCACCGGTTTCCTCAACGAGCAGACTCTACAACGTATCCCTGTGGTTTCTGTGGGAGCTTCATGTCGGTTGCTGATGAAATTCTACCTGTTGCGCATATTCTCCACTGAGGACCAAGCTGGAGTAGAGATGTTTCCAGTGAAGCTTTTGGACTGAAATCATTCCAGCTATGGCAAATAGCAGCATGGTAAGCAGTCTGGGAACTCCAACATAGTTGACACAAGAAAACACCAGCCCCTAAAACTGGCAAGGACGCTGCAATGGGGATAGGGGACATGGGGGACTCACTGGGTGCACAGGGGGAAACGGCATGCAATGGTCTGCACAGGACTGTGTGAGCTGAAGATATGGCGAGGACCCTCCAAACCTAGGCAGTTTAGCTGGGGCTAATCATCAGCCTGTCCAGAAAAATCCTTTTTCTGGCCCAGTCTGTGCTAACATCTCAATGGGATGCTGTGTTTTGGCACAAGATGGAAGGTGTGTGCAAACACATGCTGGGGGGTTGCAGGGCTGGGGTTAGTATGGAGCAGCAGTGGGCGAAGGAAAGACAGAAGAGGCTGTGCTTGCACATTGAAGTCATTCTTCATAGGAGATGCCAATTTTACAGTTACTTCACAGTCTTTAGAAATACATATTTATTCAGTGCTAACAAGAGTTAAAAAAAATTAGTGCCTGCTTTAGTTCTTCTTCAAGGAAAATGAAAGGTTGGATGGGTTTTGAGGTTGAGTACACTCCCTGTTCTTATCAAATATGCAGTACGTTTCCTACTCCCCGTATCTTCTACAGCATTTTGTAGTTCCTTTTAAAATACTCCTCCCACTGAAGTGCAGAGAGGTATATCTGATTAATTGTATCATGGTAACATTCCTCAATGGCTACACAAATAGTTCTTTCTTCTCCTTTTCCTACTCTCCCAGCTTAAGCGACATTTATTTTTATGCATTTCTGGATTTGAGGCCCAAGTACCACTGAGAGCTCAACTAAGACCTAATGCCACATTTGCACTGTTTTGAGAAACTGGGAGCGGCATTCTGTGTTTCTGCTTTATTCTACAATGGACAACACTGTAAATGGTGGGGTCGTTTCTTTCCTGGGAGCTGCTGACCATAAACCACTCCTTCTTGCTTGCAATATAAATCATGTTCCTAAGGAGGCTTCCTTGCCTGGAAAAAAACGATAAAGAAAATCTTCTGTGTCAGTAGAAAATCCCATGCATTTCCATTTTCATTAACCAGAGTAACTACTTATCTTTTTCCTGCAGTGCATCTTGGACACAATATAGTCACGCTGTTGAGAGAAGACTCAACTGGTGGAACGATAGAAAGGTCAGAGCAGAAAACAGAAAATGATCACAGCTCCTTGGGAACCAGTTACTAAAACTTCTTCTTCTAAAAAAAAAATACATCAGCACTGCACACAGAGCAATTCCTTATTTCAAAAAGGCATTAATGTAGAGAGTACCAGAATAAGCATTTTATTAGTACATTGCTTTTTAATGTAACAATTTTACAGCCTAAATACACTTCAAAAGCTTCGTTGTAATATGAGCTCTGGATATAATGGAGACAGAAAAAATGTCTCTGTAATTAATGACAACTTAAAATCTTCTGCATCAAAAGCCCTTTGCCTGCAAGCCTTTTCACATGCAGCTATGTCTGTGAGGCTAATGCATTTTTCATGTTTTCACATGCTGCAGCACAGGTTTGGCAAATGGGGTGTGCAGCTGCTGCCTTCCAGGGTGGAATTCCAGGACCACTGTGGCAGGGGCCAGTGGTCGGGGTGTCTCCCCTTCCTGCAGATCAGGTACTTTGCAAATCCCAGCAATACTGCTTCCTTTGCCATCAGAATCTGCATGCTGGCAAAAAAACACTAATGCCTTTATTCCGAGCAATGCCTTCAACCAGGAAAGCTGTGATATCAAGCCCCACTCCTGCCCTTCCAGGACAGAAAGGCAGCAGAATTATGTTTTCGTCAACTTGATTTTATTATTGAACCCTTGTCTAACAGAGCTCTAAAACTGCAATATAATTGCATATTATATTCTAATCACCATGCAGCCACATCCTTTATGTACTTTTTCCTTTAGGGAAGAGGCCCTGTCTGTGCTGGGATAGACAGCTGGTGGGTGTAAGTTTCCGTGCTTGTCTGGAGACTCCAATGTGTATAGGCACTCTGATTTATGATGTGCTCAGCTAGCCAAGGTAAAGCATATAGGGAAACCTAGGCCCTTTATGGTCAGCTAACCTGGTGTCAAGCATCCTAGCTTCATAACAAGCTTGTTGATAAGCATTAGGACTCCTGCTGTAACTTCACAGAGGTAACGTGGCTGGAAAAACATGCCCTTTTTGGCCATCGTGGAAAGATGTCTAGGGAACCTAAGAACCTACTCAGATCAACTGAAACGTATTTTTTTTAAAGATTGTATCTCCACCGGTGCTAAAAGGACTAACTTGCTATCGCTACACACTAGCTTAGAAACACTGATTTTTCTTTCTCTATGGACCACACAAAAGGTATGAACTTTCCTTAGGTGACATAGGTAGGGCTCCTAAATTTGCTGATCACCACTAACACCTTGCTAGCTAACAGGCTTGTACGTTCCAGTTTGGAAACACCACCCACATCTACTGCCCAGTACACACGTCCACCGGAGCTCAAAGCCAGAGCACCTGTTTGTTCACCCCACACAACCTCTGGGTAGCTCAGGTTCAGGAATTACACCCAGCCACCCTTGCACCAAGTTCAGTATTTCTTGTTTGCGTAGAGCATATGTAGCACAAACTGGTGTGGTAAACCTGGGGGCTGAGCAGAGGCTAAGGCTTCCACACACTGCTTAGTTGGACAGCCACATGCACATATACCTACCTGTCACACTAGGTGTGCAAAGGGTCATCAGCTAATTTTGAGGACTTTTACATAGACACATACAAACATTCTTTTCAGAAGGGTATAAGTGGAATCGATAATTATGGGTTTTTTTCTTACTAAAGCTGTTGATTTGGAAGTTGTTTTACACAAAACAGTGCATTGAGTGCCTACTTTTGCAAAAGCACAGCGTTATTCTTCAGGTTATTTTATGGCTGAGCACTTCTTGTTAACCAAATTAGTGGTTGCGAGCACAAGGGAGGAATGCAATGGGCCTCTGTTGTAACAGAAATCCACTGGAGTTGGAACAATCTGTTTTGATCTATAAAATTCCTACAAGGATGTTGTAAAAGCCACAAAGGTCTCAGAGCTACTTACTGAGGTAAATACTGAGTCACCATATATTTAGCAATGATAACACAAACCCCAGAAAAATATAGAGTAGGAAAAAAACTTCCTCCAAGTTACTATAGAGTGGGAAGGGATTTGCCTGTATGTATTTTCCATTGTTTTTCTTCATACAGATAAATCAGTGACTGTTCGGTTATATTTTCTGTGCTCTAGGAGGTCAGAGTGCTCAGAGAAGGTCTGTAATTATCTCGCTTGAAGTCTTCCCTCTACAGAGGGAGCTGAAAACCAACTGCAGCAATCACATTGACAAATTAGACTTTGGGTAGAGAAAAAATCTGTCTTCTTCTGCCACCTGGTTGGTGGAATAATATTGTGTGGCTTGCAGGCATCTGCAAGATAACAAGGTGGTACCCTAAAATTAGATCAACTGGGCATTTACCTCATATCAAAGTGGATCATACTGTAATGATGAGGTAAAATCAGAACAGATGCCTCTTGGAGATTTTCTTAGGGCTTCTTTGATCTGCTGTACAGTCTCACTTTTGCCACAGAGCAAAGAATATCGAGGCCAGGCACCTACTGAAGGCAAACAAACAGCTCTGACTGCCAGAGGATGCTACCCTGCCTGTTTCACACCAAACAGACGTGAACCCTAGTTACATGCATGGAGCAGTTCATGGCCAATGTCTCTGTAGATATTTTCTCATGGCAAAGAGAGCTCCAAGTCCTTGGGTAGCCCAAGGGTCAAAAGCTTCAGGCACTTCCACTATGTGCTCTTGTAGCTGCTTGCCAGGTTGCTTCCTGGGTGCTTTAGAAAGGTTTTTTTTTCCTAAAAAAGGTATCTGCCACACACAGTGTCTAGGATATACAGTTTTCTAATATGATTACCGTGATGCAGCACCATAGCGGAGCTCATCTGACCAGTGGGGGTGCTCTTTTCTCAGTGAAGCCTTTTCCTGCTGGCATGCAAGACCTCATGAAACTCAGCTGGTACTAGTACTGCAGCCAGTAATGATGAGAACATCAGAGGTAAATAATAAATGAGCAGAAACCTACAGATTTTGCTGAGCAGAGTGGTACGAGCAGGAACACCAGGTAGAGCTCACCTAAAATCTCCAGTCAGGAGGTTGCTCACCAAAACTGAGGGACAACCAGTGAGTTCACATGAAACGTGCAGATCTGGTGTGTCATGATGTTCCTCTTGACACTCGAAGCACTGGCACATCTCTGTGTCCTGAACAAGTCCCTGCTGGACAAAGAGGAGGAGGTCTGAGCAGAGTTAGGTGTTTCCACACTGTCCTAGTTTTAGCTGGGATAGAGTTAATTTTCTTCATAGTAGCCGGTACAGGGCTATGTTTTGGATATCTGCTGAAAACAGTGTTGATAATGCAGGGATGTTTTATTTACTGCTGAGCTGTGCTTACACAGAGTCAAGGCCTTTTCTGCATCTCACACCACCCCACCAGCGAGTAGGCTGGGGGTATGCAAGAAGTTGGGAGGGGACACAGCTGGGACAGCTGAGCCCAACTGACCAAAGGGATATTCCATGTCATATGATGTCATGCTCAGTATATAAAGTGGGGGAAGAAGAAGGAAGGGGGAACGTTCAGAGTGATGGTGTTTGTCTTCCCAAGTAACCGCTACATGAGATGGAGCCCTGCTTTCCTGGAGATGGCTGAACACCTGCCTGCTGATGGGAAGTAATGAATGAATTCCTTGTTTTGCTTTGCTTGCATATGCAGCTTTTGTTCTATCTATAAAAATGTCTTTATCTCAACCCGTGAGTTTTCTCACTTTTACCATTCCGACTCTCTGCCTCATCCTGCTGGGGTGGAGTAAG
Source organism: Burhinus bistriatus (assembly GCA_013397275.1). Taxonomy (NCBI): domain Eukaryota; kingdom Metazoa; phylum Chordata; class Aves; order Charadriiformes; family Burhinidae; genus Burhinus; species Burhinus bistriatus. Next base: position 207,048 of record VYXH01002064.1, read on the forward strand.
TGAGCTGCTGTGTGGTGCTTAGTCGGCTGGGGTTAAACCATGACACATACTTCTGGATGGTGTATTTCCTTTTCGCTTTTAAATATTTGGCCTTTCTTAACTATATCATGCTGTTAGAATTGGAATGCTCAAACTTTTCTTAATTTCTCTCAGCTACTTACCAGCTTCTCTAACCTGTACATAGTGTAGATTTCATAGAATCATAGAATGGTTTAGTTTGGAAGTGACCTTAAAGATCATCTAGTTCCAACCCCCTTTCCATGGGCAAGGACACCTCCTACTAGACCAGATTGCTCAAAGCTTCATCCAGCCTGGCCTTGAACACTTCCAGGGATGGGGCCTCCACAGCAGTTCCTCTGTAATTGTGTAATTACTTTTTTTTTGTGACATGGCACTCATGTCTGCTACAGGGTCCTCCACAGAGTATCCCCATGGGGTTTCTTCTCTCAGAAGCTCTAGCACCTTTCTCTCACAGTTTTGGTAGTTCAGCTCTATTCTTGTTCAATCTCTTTGGCTGGTTGGTTGGTAGGTAGTATTGCCAAGCATGGCAGCGCAGCAATGAAAGCTCTTCTAGCTCTCACATTCTTCTTGGTTGTGACACTTACTGTTTTAGTTTTAAAGATCTATTGTTGCCTTTATTCCATTGGACTGAGCTTATTAAATTGATCCTCTATCACTGTTGTGTCAAAACATGTCCTAAAGCTCATATAATGGAAATCTCTTAGTTCTTTCCTTTCAAAGTAGTTGTTTCTCTTTTTAAATGAATTCAGTAATATTTCTGTTTACTGTATCTATGTTAACTTCCGCATCCCTCCCTCTTTTTCTGATCAGTGATTTCACTACCTTCTGCACCACCAAAGGCATACTCTGCAGAAAGTAGGAGGTAATGCTTCCTATCCCGTCATCCACTCTCACGCTCAAAACTGCATCTGATGTCTAACTGTGCCAGCACTCTGACTTCCTGTGCTATTCCCTTAGTCTAGTTTTGTAATGAAACTCCAGTGAGTAAACATCTCCTACAAATGTCCCTTTGTATCTTGGGCAAACTGTTGCAGTCCTTACTGACTTTGCACAGCTTGCACCAGTGTGCAGAGTTTCATCCAAACAGTGCTAATATAAAAACATCCATTAAGATCTGGAAGCTGCCTGTCACACAGATCCTCCCCTGAGAACAATGGTAACTTGCAAGAAATGGGATGAAATAAGGGTGAAGAGCCCTTCCACCTGGAAAGACTGCCTCTGCAGCTGTTGGATTCTGGTTCCGTCCGGTTGTGATGCTCGTGATGGGCATTTCTCAAGTGGCGTCTTAATGCAGATGTTCTGCTTCGTGCAGTTTTGTTTCCTTTTGTCTGCTGACACATTTCTTTTCCAAGGTGGGCTGATTTCTAGATGCACCATAGATTAGGGAGCTGCTGAATTTAAACAATGACCTTTAGCTTTCCTACCGCCTCCACTGATGCACAATTTAGTTTCACTCATAATGAAATTTGCAGAACTACTCTGGTAAGAACAGAAAACATTTCCATCAGTCACGAATCTAGCAAACAGCTTGATTTACTCAGTTTCGTTTGATGTACTTTAATAGGAATAAACCTCATTGCAGCCAGGTTGGGAAAAATTTGTCAGCTACTCTTGTTTGTTAAAAGTTACTCCCCAAGCATCTCTATGAGTTTGAGTTATTAGATATGTTTGCCGAGGTTCACATTATTTCTCCTCATGTTACGGAAAATATAAATGTTAAGAATGTTACAACTGAATGTTTTGATCTAACTTTCTGTGGTTCACAGGAAAAGACATATTTGGGCTTTAACTGAGTAAGTTTAATCTATGTTACATGATACAGCCAAAAAAGAGTAAGATAGAGGTGAGGTTAATATTCGACTAATTAGAATAAAGCTCTAGAGATTAGGCAGTACTTTAGCACTGTGACATTTCTGCTCTGAGAATTTGGGTATGAACGATAACTAGAGGTTCAGCTCTGACTAATAATCCTTATTAATAGATGGCTGCACAAATCTCTAGGATATGACAGCACAGTAAGGCACCAATGGTTTGTGAACAAGTGTGATGAGTTTATCGGCTTCACTAACTTGAAACCCTATTATTTGCTTTTTGACAATCATTTCTTCCAAACACCAACATTTCCACATCAGAGAAAGTTTGGGAACTCTGTGCAGTTGTTCATCTGCAAAGTGATGCTTGACCAGTGCTGGCAGCTTGCTGTCATTCATTCCTCCCCCACTGTATGGGTTTCAAGCTGGGAGTCCCTGAGCACAAGCCACAGCAATCCTTGTGGAAGCGATGCCGCAGGAAAAGGGACAGCAATAAAACAAAGACACTACTGAAGAGCAATCCACAGGTTAAATCAGCTTTAGTGAATGCACCCAGAGAAGAATGCAATTAATTGCTACATCTTGAATATGAGTAACATGTCAATTCATTAGACAAGGCATAAACAAGTAAGTAACCCAAATCAGATCTGTCTGTTAGTGGGGAGAAATCTCCAGCACTGTGGAGCAGAGCAGCCCAGACAGTATTGCTGAAATCTGTTCTGCAGATCTCCTGAGCTGCTCTGATATCTGTAATTTTTATATTTGTTAACATTTTGGCACCTTCCTCCACACAAGATTAACACTAATGTTATTCATCCTCTCAGTTCTTTATAGTATTAAATGGTTGTTTTTTCACTGACTCCTTAAAAATAAGGATGAGCTATTATATTTATCTAAATAATTATATTCAGGTATCCCCTGTTGAACTTGTTACAGCTCTGCAATGTTTTTCATTTTGTAGATCAAATACTTATGGCTGGATGTGACTTTTATCCTGCCTTTCTTTGGGCAAATCTCTAACTGACATCACACACTGTCCCTCTCAATTCTTTACACATACTGGATATGTAAACCTCACAGCTGCAGAAGCACTTCTTTTCATGTTAGAGCAAACTCAGAGCTGGCTCCCTTCCCACTAGATACCCAGCTATGCCACAAAGGTCCATGTGTTTTTGTCTCATGGGTTTGATGCTTGCAATGCTCTGCACCTGGAAATGACCCCATGGTCACTGGACGGTGCACTCTGCAGCAACCTCCAACTTCAGCTGTTGGGAGCAACATCAGCCTAGTACTCTGATTTCTCATGCTGTTAAAAATCAAAGCCCAAGACTAGATTTCCAAGGCCTACATGGTTTGGCTTGAGGTGTTGGAGGGGCCGAAATTGACAATCACAATATCCAGTCTCCTGGGTTTGGATAACAACCTTCTCCTGGTGCCTGGTCTGCAGGCTGGCCTTATTCTTTCACGGAAGAGTATCACCATAAAACAGCTTCTGAATCGCACTTGCCCAGGAGAGCCAAGCTAACCGAGTAGTCTGATGGTAATTTGGCTGGTTGTGAGATCAAGTCTTGGGATTTGCCATGCATATGACCTGGCTGTGGCCACAGGTCCCCATGTACTGGGAGACGACAGGAACATGAGTGCATCCAAATCTCTTCCTTGTGTTGCTTCCCATGCGGCTTCTCTGAAACGCATCCCTCCTCTTAGATTTGTCTGCCGTGCTTTTAGCAGAGTTAGGTTTTTCTGTCTACGTATTAGTCGGCTAACTGCATTAAATTTCAAAAACAACTGGCAGCCTATAAATGCAGTCTATAAATAAATAAATAAATCAAACATGTCTTTGTTGCTACTTTAGAAGAGCTCTGGGACCACTTTATTCTGAGTGAAGCATGAAAGAGCAAACAATAAAGGTGAAAAGCAAGCCAATGTATGTAGGTGGCTAAATGGAGTTAAACATGTGATTATGTGACACGGGGGTATGGGTATGAATCACAAACCATGCTGCCATTTTTAAAATGAGTGCTGTGGTGAAATAGACCACGCTATCATTTTAAATGACATAAATGGGGCTTAACCTTGTTTCTTTCTATCAATCTTGATTGTTTATAACTTTTTAAAGAGTATTTAATTGTTAAGAATGTATTTTGCTCTGTTTTTCAGAGCACACTGCTGATGAAGTGTATGATGAGTCACCTAATTGAACAGGGATGTGTGTCATTATATAAGGAGAAAAACAGATTAAAAGTACCACCCAAATGCCAATGTGTATTCTGATTTTGATTACAGTAAATAGACTTGGGAATATTTTATTTTATTAATAAAAAAATTAAATAGGTTGAAAATTGATTTAGGCTGGAAGATTAGGGACATCAGTTTAAAAATAAACAAACAAAAAAAACAGAAAAAATATTCTTGCATCTACAGATCCACTGAAAATTTCAATGTCTTCTGGTATTTCTCGTATGAGAAAGAAGAAAATTCTCCTTTTTTCTCAGCCACTAAAGAATCTGGTATTTCCATAACACCCACTAAGAAGAAGATGCTTGGAGAGCAAGTGATATTTCCAGTACAAGTTCCAGACACTAAAGCAGTAGGTAGTTTAAAAAAAGTGGACTGTAGCCCTAAGGTGAAGATGGAGGCTGTGCAATCCCTCGCATTATGTGACTGGGTGTGCACACACCACGGGGCTAGTGCTAAAGGCAGTGGCAAACAACAGCCCATTATCCTCTCAGTAAATCCCTGCCTGATAATGATGTCAGAACCATTAAAGATAATGAGCTGCTCATATCTCACAAAGCTCTTAGGGTAGACGTAAAATCCCTTATGCAGCACTTCCTGGGGAGGCAGGAGGGGCAAGAAAAGCTCTTTCCCCACGCGGGGACGGTGAGCACACTGGCACGGGCCCCTGGCACAGGGGTTTAGCCTTGCATGCCACCTCTTCTCCGGGTATGGCCTTACAGCTGTGCTGGAAGGAAGACCACCGGACCACCAAGGTTAATGATTCCCTCCTGTGAAGCTGTCCCTGCAGAAAGCTCAGGGTGGCATTACTTAAGTCTGACCTTCCCGTGTTGGACCACAGGGCCTCTCTGATGCAGACGGAAAGCATCCAGAGCTTTAGGACAGACCATCCGTATGGCTCAACTTAGAGCTAGGTCCATATACGGTGGGTTCAAACCACTGCTTATGGTGACCTTCCTAGCCAGACCTTGCTCAGGATTACTCCTGGCCCTCCAGCTGCAACTCCTCAGGATAAAAGACTGTGTAAAAAAATGCAAGGTTTAGCCCACAATTAATTACCCCTGCTTCCCACACCCCAAGCCAGCACTAGCAGCTTTTGTAGGTTTTCGAGGCTGCTTCACGCCCCACTGGCACTGGGAAGCCCTACACCTTTTCAGGACCCAGCTGGGACCCAACCGAACAAACCACGGCATGCTGCCGAGCCAGTGGACTGGGGTTTGCGTGTCAGACTGGGCGAGCAGGTTGGGGGGAGATGAGGGCAGGCATGCAGGCAGAGGTTAGCGGGAAAGGAGATGTCTCCATTGGTCACCTGCCATCCCTCTCCTCTGGCCGGTCTCTGGGCTCTGGAGGAGAACCCTTGGTCTGCCAGCCCCGCTGGGCGCTCTGCAGGTGGCAGGCGCTTCCCTCCCATGCTGATACGGACCGAGTCCCTCCAGCCCCAGGAAGCATCCACACTGCAAAAGGCCAGAGGAAACAAAAGCAAATGGTGGACAAGGCTGGTGTGTGGGTCTGCTTCTCAGTCTCTTATTGCTCCTCCTCAAGAATTTATTTTCTTTCTGATAAGGGACCCAGTTCTGCCCTTCCTCCCACCGCCCTTTCCCCTATAGGAATAAATCTCCCAGAGAGCTTCTACTTGCCAGGATTCAGGCAGACATGGACCTTGTCTAATATAGCTTGGGCTGCTGTAGACAACTTTTCTATTAATATCTTTTCAGTTACTCCAGGACTTATGGCCCCTTGTACTTCTCAGTAAGTTATATTTATATGGTACTTATGTGACGCAGCAAGTTTGTAAAAAGCCACAGCTGCATAAACAGAGCCTGTTGGGATCAGCCGATTGAATTCAACCAAGCTCCTCAGTCTGCTTTCAAATCAGACCATACTCGTTTACACAGACTATTGTTCATGTGCCACAAGCAAAACTTAACTTAGAGTGTTTTACATTTAATAAACTGATAAGGAGAACATATAGGCATTCCAGGGCAAAACTGCACCCACAGCTTGATTTATACCTACATAGATACTGAACCACCTGCAAGAAACATTCAGAAAAGACATGAGCTGAAAGCCATACTGAAAAATGCGTGCAGGAATCGGGGGGTGCACAGGTTGGGTTTGTATCAGTATGAAGGCTTTCACACACAAACGCTTCCATGCAAACATAGACAGTCGCGCGCAGGCTTCGTACAGCTCTTGTAGGGCTCGCCTTTTATATTAGCTAGGCTTAACATATAAATGTCAGGAACTAATTTTTATATTAATGCTAAACAGTTGCTTGTTTTAGAATGAGCCTAGGTGGATCAGTTAATTAAAAATAATAACAGATTGCCAGCTGCTAATTAGGAAATTAATTAGTCACACAGTAAAGTGTCATTTCCACACGTGAAGGAGCTGACTTCAAGTTGTCTCGGAGGGGACTGGCTTTCTGCCAGCACCAGTAAGTATATTCACAGAAAAAATAAACTCTGATTATTGATGAGTACTTTTCCTTTTAATAACAGGAGGTCTGTACCCTCAACGAAATAATGAACTGCAACCTCTTCATAAAAGAGATCTATCCTCCCTCTTTCATCAGACAAGAGCTTCTGTGAGCTTCTAATGATCAATACTAAAAAGGGAATGCACAATAATAAAATTCTTCAGGGTAAGGGAAGTTAGTCCTTTGTTGATGTAAGGTGTTGGTTGAATCTACTTGGTTCTCTGGTGTAGTAAATAGTTGCATGAAACCACTGCTCTTTGAGTGGTAAGTGAAACACTAAAATGGAAGACTCTGTCAGTAACTTCCCATCTGTATCATCCCAACAGCAAGCTGTGTTTAACAAAAATGCCAACACCCTCAAAGCCTCCTCCTAGGAGTCTCTGCTGTTCTCCAGCTCCCCAAAAAACACATTCCTCATGGCAGAATGGGAAAAACAACCACAGTGCTTGCAAGTAAGTTAAAAAGTGTGTCTGAAGATGTTCAAAGACAGGAACAAACTGTCTCAACACCAGCACAATTTTAGGCAGCCCCAGGTTAATTCCCTAGCTAAGAACCAACATTAACTCATAAAAAGCCACACTACCATAAAGGAAACAGCTCTTAGTAGCTGTGAGGTGCAAGATGCCAAGTGCAGCCTGTGTGTGACTATAGGTGTGTTAATTATAATATTGGGAACGCAAATACAAAGGCCATCATGTTGAAGGCCCAGGAAAACAGATGTCCTTATGACGCCAGAGCCGAAATTATTTGAGATTTATGAGATCTGACTGGGATAAAAGATGGTCCTCTAGAATTCAGCTAGGCATATATATGACCCCTCTGCACCAGAAGCTCACCACCAGAATGGAGGTAAAGCTCTACCTCTATAAGCACACGAGCGTACTGCGATGCCGTACACCTGAGTGGGCAGCACGTGCAAGCAAGTACCTTAGAGGAGCTGCTGTGCCTGCCACGGTACCTCTGATGGCCTCTGATGTGAGATACTGCAACTGCGTCGCTGTGCACAGTAAACCTAGCTTAATACCGGGACAGCAGGAGGGAAATCATATCTAATTAAAACTGTGGAGGACGGGATTTAGGCAGGCAGAATGTAATCCTTCAGTCCGGGATTACAAACAAAAGTGATGGTTCATTCTCCGTCTTCATAGAAAGTCTCCAGGGATAGTAAGTGGCCAGCATCTCCCATACCACCTCTCAGGCGAAAGCCTGTGCTGCAGTTATGTGGTGGGCACAGAGCCAGGACTGGATGAGAGGGAAATATGCAATTCGCCACACCTCCAGAACTGTTCTTAAAGCGCACATGCTTAACAACACAAACACGGTCCTGGCTTTGGGTGGCACATGCCAAGCAAGACTACCAATCCAGACAGGCATCAAGACAGGTCGTTCTTAGACTTTTCCACAAATCTATGTAAAAGTCACATTTAACAAATTTGAAGTCCCTACAGAAAAGTACAATTGCCACAATGATTCCAGCCATTATTAGAAGAGTGTTGCTTTTTAAATAAAACTTAAGAACATAACCTGTGAACAAGTTTCAAAGAACCTCCATATCTTACTGATGGTGCAGGGACTCAAAATTTGTGGCAGTCAGGCAACAAAATGCTAGTCTTACCAGCATTTTGATAGCTGGCATTGGTGTATTCCTGTGCTTTGAAGACACAAGCACGCGCTGTGAAAACACCAGCTAATGCCACCTGCCCTTCTCCTCCACTTTAGGCATACTCTCTGGAGCAGTGGCAATGGATTACCAAGTATTTTAGTCACTAGGATGACAACAGAAAATGTTACATCATGGCATTTCAAGTGGAGGAGGAGCAGAGGATATATCCTGTAATTTTAACAAAAGAAGAGAAATACTGTCAAGCAAAATAGAATGAACCCACTCAATGAATTGTGCCTCATGTGATATCTTCTGCAAGGTAATCACTGGACAAAGATATACCCGCACACATTATTGCAGCTGAAAGGAAATGTTTCATTTCCAACTTATTTATTAGGATACAGGCTGATCCCATGCCCTTTATTTGATACATCCTCTCTTTGATCCTCTAGTAGAAGAGCAAAAGAACATGCACTAAAAATAATAGGAGATCAAATTTCCAGCTATCACAAGCCAGAAGCAACAGTAGTGAGTCGACGAGAAGAGGAACAGAGATAACGCCATGATAGGTGCAGGTTCGCACTAGCCCAACACATTCCTGCCCTCTGAGGCACATCGCTCCTCACAGCAGTGGGCAGAGCAGCTTGCTGCAAACTAGTCACTTTAAGATGAGCAGTTCTCTGTCCCTGGTGTGATAAAAGTTCATGTTGTTGTACCTATCAGTGGGATGCAGCAGGTGCTTGCCGTGCCGGTCAGGCAAACCTGCAAACATAGCCGTCAGGATGGCTGGGTAGCAATCTTGAACCCTTTGTGCCAGTTTTGCAAAGCAGGCGCTGCCTGTACTGATGTAGTGACAAGGTGATTGGTGTCAGCATGTTTGAAAGTTAACAATGGAAGATCAAAATGTGGAAACATAAAGTAATAGCCATCTTAAGCGTGAGAGGATTACAAGATTACTTTTTCTAATTGGTTATTTTTTCATTCTCAGTTGTGACTGAGTCCTGGGAGGCTGTAGAACAGTGCTCAGAGAGGTTTGTTCCTTGAACAGACTTCCTCCTTCTCATGGACAGCATTTTGTCTTCACAAGTATGTGTGATTTTTGGATGGCATGCCACATCTAAATGGACAAAATTGGTGCTAAGGATCTTCTAAAATCCTTGCCAAGGCAGAGAGAGAAGTCATGCTGGCCTCACTAATTCTGTCAGGCTCCCTTGGCACCTTATGCAGATAAAGTCTTTGAAATACTTCTTTTATAGTCTATCCTCGTGTGAATTCCAGGTAAAGTTGTAACTGAAGGATCATGACTCTGCAGTGTTTTATATACCTGTGAGCTCTCTGCCTAGAACTGAAAGGAAAAGGAAAGGGCCTGTGTAGTCTGTGGTGAAGCTTTGGGATTAGGCTGTGGAGGACACAGTCAATGTCTTTCTGTTGATAACCCTTTGCGATCACTTGGGGGTTACAGTCTCCTAACAGACATTCCTTTAACGATGTAGCTCTCCAGTTCTGTCCCCAAAACAAGGGAGCTCCAACTCAAGCCACTACTCAAAGCCTGCGTTGCACAAACAAGGCATCTGGAGTCTGTAGTGAGATTCCAGCAATGCCGTGGGGAAAAATTCATGCCATGGTTTCATCCCTTGCTGCTCCAAACTAATCCCTCACACTGGCAGGACTCAGGACCACTGCTGTGCAAGATGAGTAAGGAGGTGGTGAATCTTTATGTCTGTACTACTAGCTGGGATCAAGACAAAGAGAGGCTTGCTGGCAGAGTAAGTCTGGACATGATGAAAGGAAACATTATAGATGTTGAAAGTGTTGTACGCCTTGCACCAGTGTTGAAGTACTATGGTCCATTCTCATCACCCAGCAGAAACACAGGAAAGCTGCACATATTGCTGGAGTACCACAAGGTTTCTTTTCTCACCTGGTAGATCAGACCTGTGCACAGCTGCCAGCTCCACCCCTCGTAGGCCAGTCAGAGTGCATATAATACAGCCGGTCACAGAGATATCAAATGGTATACACAAATATCTCTGAGTAAAGTCGTATTCATACTGCCAGTGAGGCAGCATGGGCATAGATGTCCTGCTCCCCAGTTGCACAGCACCAGGTGTGAGGCCGTGCTGGACCCCTGCGCATTCGCAGCCACACAATGTGCAGAACTTCATCAGCTGCCTGGGCAAAACTTGAGACAACAAGAACCTTACAGACCTTTAAGCAGGGTTGAGCTCTCTTCCAGCCATGGGCTGGCATGCCCTGCAGGGTTATCTGAGGCTACCCAGCTATTTTGCTTGCCAAGCAGATAGCTCACGATGTATTTCTGAATATGCAGTGCCTGAGATGATAACCACGTGAGTCCAGATACTTTTCTCTTTTTGCTGTAAAGCATTTGCATGCTTTCCAGTTCATCTGATTTTGTTCAATTAATTCTCAGGCACAACTGGCTGAGCCTTTTCAGGTAGCAGGATCAGTCGCACAGCATTAAGTATGTCAGCTCTTGCAATCATTCCTTGTCTTTTGAAAAGGGGCAAACTTGTGCAACTAACAAACATAGTCACCATAATTCATCCACTTGGAGCGACGCAGATACGGGACCCAACAACTCAGCTCCTGACTTGTGTCCTTGTGTCTCCTTCACCCTGCCTAAACCGTAATTTCAACCAGTCCACAAATTTGTTCTATGTTTTGTTTTCAAAAAGCAAAAAATCTGTTGGCACCCCTATGTTTTCATATAAAGAAAATACAACCATGCTTTCCTTGCATGCTCTCTGTGAGCCATGGTGAGGCACAGGTTCTCCAGATCAGTCTTTCAGCCATGGTAAGGGAGCCAGGGAGAGTTTCCTGTGAATGTTTGGGGTACGCTTTCTGCAGAGAGTTAGCGCAGGGTTGGGCATTAATGCTGGTCAGAAAATATTTGGCTTCAACAGTCATGTAAGTAACTTTTTTTTGGCAGAAAGTTGAACAATTCACATTAGGAGTACTCACGGAAAATGTGTTTTGTGTCCTCCGTCCTCTCATTCTGCCTCAGTTTACGAAGTCCTAGTAAAATTTTATCTCCTATGACGTATCACTTCTCCCCTTCCTTTCCTCTGTTGCACTCCAAAAGGACACTCAGGCCAAATGGGAGCATTTGGTTTGTCTGACAAAGATGCTTTCTTCAGCTACATTTTTTCCATTGAAACTACCTCCCCTATCTTGAGCTTAAACATTGCTTCAACCAACTTTAAATGGTATGTTGACCTTTTGTTTTCCCTGTAGGAAAATAAATTTTCCCCTAAACCTACATGTTAGATGGACAAAGACAACTTTATTCCAAATATGCTTCCAATGCCTTTTGGACAGGTTGATAGAAGATTATGCAAGCTCTCCTACCATGCAGGAACCCAAGGTAATTGCCTCGTCAGTCCCTTTGTAATAAAGAAATCACAGCAGAAGACAAGAACATCTCCCACATATTAAAAATAAATTTAAAACAGAAAATTAATATGAAGTAGAACTGAGAGAGATGGACAGGATCTTCTCAGACACGCAACAGCTTCAAGAGCCCCAGACCCCAGCTGCAGTGGAGATGCAGGCAAAGTCTGTCCCCAGCAGAACGGCAAATGCAACCTCTGGGGAAAGCACAGGATGGAAGCTGGTGACTTCTGGCACCAAGAGGAAGGCTCCTGCTCTATCTGAGAGCCTGTAACTATGACATAGGTTCACTGCTCTCGAGGCTGAGGCAGAGCTGAGTATGCTTTCAAGACAAGCATCTGGGACAACTGACCCTGAACCATACAAGACCATCATGCAGGAAGCGGCAAGCGACAGTGGTGGGTGTCCTCCCTGCTGCGGGGGACAGAGGCATCCACCTGCCAACCTGGCCTGTTGTCTACAGAAGTTTGCTGCTTGCTGGGGTCCCAGATCTGGGATCTTGTGGGGAGACCGCTGAGGCTTGTCCGACCCTCTGAGTAGCACCCCATGATGCTCTTACATGTGAGCACCAAGGATACTGCTGGGGAAACCTGGAAAGTATCAAAGGTGAGTACAGAGCTCTGGGGGTGACAGTCAGGGGCATGGGGATGCAGGTGATGTTCTCAGTCGTGTCAGAGAGGGGAGAGGATGTGAGGAGGACAAGGGCAGTGGTTACTGCCTGTCAACAACTGGTTGCAGAGCTGTTGTCAGCAACAGGGTTTGGTTTTGGACCATAGGATCCTGTTTGGAGGTCAGCATCTGCTTGTGAGAGATGAGATCCAACCCACTAAGTAGGGCAAATGTATCTTTGCTAGGAGGATAGCTGCCTTATTAAGAAGAAAAAAATACAACTAAAATCTTTGCTTAAAGGCATAAATATGTATTTGAACTAACAAATATTATTTCTGAGAAAGAAGAGAGATATTTTTTGTAGAACAAAGGGCTGGATGCTAAACTAAACAGCATGAAAAAGGCCATTGCTATTAAATCTGGTGGAAGCTTCCCAGAGTGTGCTGGCACATGTACACTGTGGTGTGACATGGAGGACCAACGAGATCTGGTGTTTCAAAGGATGGAGCCTGAGGACCAGAGGAAATGTTGTCCCTGGCTCCCATTCAGATATTTGCACATGCAGCCCCTAGTACCATCCCTGGTGGGTGTCCACGGGATGGAGGGACCCCTCCTGGGGCAGGTACCTTCTCCCCAGGCACAGGACATCTTGCCACCTGAGCAACAGGTGCCTGTGGCCAGCAGAGTTTGTCTCTGTGCCCTCCTTCTCCACCACCTGGGTCCTTCACTGAAGGCTTCCAACATGCCCTAAAAAACGGGAGCAGGTAGATGAATGTAATAGCCCCCATGGGGTATGTTTGCAGGGTGGCACCTGCATCCAACAGCCTCAGCCCTTAGCCTAAGGCATCTCAACAGGCAAGGAGTAACACCTCTGCTTGTGTGATGGCTCCAAACAGCCACTCTGCCTTTCGATGAAGGGCACTGGCACCCAGCCCGCCTGGGGACTCACTGGGATCTCTGGCACGTCCAGCATGCTGCAGCAGCGTGGTGGCTCACGCACACCGAGCAAGCCAGCGTGCCCCAGGAGCCACCAGCTGGGCCGGCTGGCACCCGTCTCACAGCGCAGCAGCTTTCCAGTGCACCACCACCACCCCCTCTGCAGCTAAACTGGTTGAGCCCTTAATAACGAAGACGACGGCTAGTGCATGCACTGCCCTTCTTGAAGGGTCAGCACTGAGCAATGGTACTTGCAAATTAACATCTTCCAGAAAACACTAGCTGCCGTGCTTGGTGTTCTCCAGCCAGCGTGGGGTCCTCACCTGGCATCTCGATTCCTGCCAGGGTTTCTGCTCCTTCCTGCTCCTCTAACATGGGTATGCTTACGCCTTTACATAAGAGAGGTAAAATTAAAAAAAAAAANCAACTGATATCTAGTATTTTGCATAATATTAATAACACAGCACAATCCAAGTAATGCTATTATTACTATCAAGTATGAGTAATTATATACTTAAAAATAGCTTTTCTCATCTGTAGAATACATTTAGCTTCCTAAAACATTCCTTTTATTTAAGATTTTTAATTTTGAGTGCCGAACGCGTGAGGCAGAGTTTGACAGCTAAGAGGATCGCTTGTCAGAGAAGACTGGATAATTTTTGCAAAGCTGTGGGTATGACAGAAAAGGTATTCTTCAACTTGAGTCTCCAGACGATGTTTGTGCAGTGCTTAGGGGACAGAGCCCTCCTGGCTTAAGGTTTGTTACTGCCGCCAAAATGGAAATATGAAGTCATTAAGCTGCCGAGCCCCTCAGCAGCAACAGCCTCAAGGCCCCCATTGTACAAGGACACTGTACAAGCAGGCAGCCACACCGACACCAAAATCGGTGGGCTCAGCGGTTAATCGTTAAGGGTGGGAGCCATCTCTTTTATTGTGCCTCTGCTTGCAGTGTCTCCCAGGGCAGGCCAGAAAACCCCTGCTCGCTCTCACTCACTTTGGGAGGTACGAAATGAGAGGGTCAATTCTAGAGGAAAGAAAGGCTCAGCAGGTGTGAATTGAAACGGGTCAATTGATTTCAACAGAACTGCGCCAGGTTTGTACCAGTAGACCAATTCCCTCATTGTCATATCCAATTTAGCCCTGCAGGGCTGACATTGTTAGCACTGTTGTTGAAATGTCTGATAAGAGACAGAAAAAAGTGTGCGTATTTTTAAATATGTGTATATATGTCTAGAAAGTGATGTCAGGGCAGGGGGGAGGCAGAAAAGAAAGAGACCTAACAAAAACTCCCAGGCTTCAAATTCCCTTGCCTTTTTCACCGACTTTTACTGACAACCGTTTTCTGATGCCTTTTTTTAAAGTGACAGTAAATTTATTATGGCTGTCACCACAACAGGTAATTGGTATGCTGTACGCACTTGGGAACAGGAGAGTGGTGGGTGACAAAATTGCAATACTGTGCATAATTGCAGACTGGAGCAGAGCGTGTTGCTGGAGAGCTGCAGTGGGTCTGAAAATGCCCCGCTCCTTCCCCTCTCCTCCAGCCTTCTTCTAGTCCTGTTATTTTGGGGGTGCTTCAGGATTCTCCCAAGCCCTCATCAAAGCTCCGCCTAAAAAGTAACTTTCACATCATATCCTTCACAGTATAAAAATGAAAAGCCTCCTAAACCATATGCTAACACAAGCAATTATTTCCTTGATGCACAGTGGTAATTATTAATGACTCAAACCCACTCAGCACTTTAGATAAGCTGAGCACTGGGTATCAATTTGTTTCTTTCTACAGCAGGTATGAACTCTTTCCCACTGCATCCACTAGTGGACTTACTCACACGCTGTGGCAGAGTGAAAAATCAATAAGGATTTTTTCTTTCCCCCCACAGATCTGGAGATTTGTTTTTCAGTATAAGTCAAAGTTATTTTCCCCCAAAAGCACCACACACTGCTATTGGCTGATTCAGCCAATTACTGACAGCAGCAGCTGTCAGAAAGTTTGCCTCAGTTTTTATCCTTCAGATTTTAAATTTTTGTCAAAGGCATTCAGTGTAATAAATTACTGCAATTTAGTATAATAAATAGGAGCCTGTTTTGTATATGTCATGAGCATGCAATACCACATCTCATCTCCCTCTCCTTTTAGTGTATGAGAATTGTTACATTGAATGGGAGGTAGCAAAAGATTATCTAAAATTTAACTTTACTTGCCAGTCTCTTCCTGTATGAAGGTAAAGTTTATTCTTGTGAGGTGTCATGCTGACTCCAGTAATGTTTATTTGCCTGGGCAAAAAGCACCCAGGTCAGTAACCAGATCAGGACTGTGTCCCTGGGTTGCTGCCTCTTTGGCTACTTGTTTTTCCAGTGAGGATGAAGCTTTGGGACCTTTGAAGGACATGTTGCAGGACCAGCAGCTAGCCATTTAATTGTTACCCTTTCTTAATTTTTCCACAGCCTTGTGCAAAGTAATAGGACTTATTTTCAGTTGGCATACAGAAAAAATTGAAGAACCACCCATGGCTTGTCACTAGCGACCTTTCTGCATCTGCGGCAGTAAGAGGAATGGATTTCAGCTTTATGCAGTACTTTTCTTTTGCACTCTTTACAAAATGATAATGAGTAAGTTCAGTGCAATGGCTCTAAAGGTGAAAAGCAGACAGCCGCTGTGTACTCCATATTGTTTACACCCAGTAGGGTAATGCAGGCTGTTTCACTGAATGGGGGGAAGGTTGGCTGAAAAGCAGCAGCCTCTTGTAAGTCAAGAATTGCTGGCCTTCATGATCACTTGTCGCTTCCCACTGTGGGCTTCTTTCCCCAGTGCTGCTGAGCTCACATACTCGGGGCTGCCTGCCCCCTGGCACTACTGTGTGCCCGCAGAAGAGAGCCTAAGTGAGACCTTCAGCCCCACTCTCCTTTCACGAGGGCAGCCTGCTTTCCAGAGCCAAAGAAAAAGTGAGGCTTTTTCTGTTTCTTACCCAAAATCCTGCTACAATGAAGGAGTTGCCCTGCCTCCTTTATAATGCTTAGGCAGGGCTGGACTGCTCTCTGGGCTTGGACCTGGACCTGGAGTTGAAGACAACGCATTCTCCACCCCATGGAGGGTCTCTGGCATCAGCCCCAGCTGCGCCCCCTGAAGCTCTGCCCTGCTCTGCAGGCTGCCAGCTGAGCCAGCACCCAGTGCCGCTCAGTTGGCACACCTGCCTGGGACAAAATGAGCACATTTAAGACACGGCCTGTTCCTTTTTTGTTTCCATCATGCTGCATACATCCTCCTCCTGCCCTCAGCACAGGTATAGCCTGGTCCTCAGCAGTGCCAAGACTTCCTCCATCCTGTAAACCCACTGTTGCTGCAGCCACCTTGAAAAGTTTTCTTGTCATCTGAAAATAGCTATTCCTGTACCCTCAATGTTACTGCAGCTTTGGGAGCCTCTCTTGCTTAGCTAGCTCCCACCTGCACCAAACCCTGTCTCCAGCTGAGTATCTGTGTAAGCCCCCATTCTGTGACACTTCTGGTTGCAACCATCGCTGCCCTGAAACTTTCAGCACAGCATGCTGTCAAGCAGAAAGAGGACACATACATTTTTCTTGGGTCTAAAAACATCTCTGGCAGATTCAGTAATGCCAGCTTGCAATGCCAGTAATGCCAGTAACACTAGCATTTCTCTCCCTGAGACAGCAGCATGTCACGTCAGTGCTACCTCCACCGCCCTGCTCTGCAGAGGAGGGTCCCTACTAAATTCTACAGAGTGGTTCAAAAGCCTACAAAAACATGAATTTCAGTGAAATCCTATAGGATTTCCCTATATATATATATAGTTTCTGGTGTGTTTGAAATGTCTCAGTATGGCCTCCAAACTTGAGGATAGATAACATCATACAGTGGAACGTGTGGTAGCTTTATTTTTGGTGGCTTTAATCACCGCTGCTTTAAATATATTGTGCAGCATATAAGGATGATGCTCATAAGCAAGTACAGTCCTCTGAGTCTGAGAATACCTTTGACTCCCTACACATCCTAACTGGGTGTCCTTTAATGACAGTGAAGCTTTGGTGGAAAAGGCCAGCAAATAACTGCACAGCTCAGAAAATTCACACATCATAATCCCAGTCCTTCAGCTTCCCTCTTCCCCATGCTGTGCACTGTTTGTCCCCAGACACGAGCATGTTACAGCTCTCCACCTCCTGTTCTCTTCCTGCTGTTCTCAAATAAGAGTAAAACAGCCTCCGTCTTGCTTAATTGAGCTTGGCTCCTATGATGCTATGTCACATTTTGTCAGAGTTTTTATAGTTATTGACATTCATTTTATTAGAAAGAAATCTTTGAAACAAAATCAATGCATTGCTCATGCAAGAAGCAGTAAAGTCATTTTGGATAGCATCATGATTTTGCCTGCAGCCCACACCTCTTTCCAGCTGTGAAAGCCCAGCTGGATGCTGCAGACTCTCAAAGGCGTGGTTAGTGAGGAGGTGGGAAAGACAAAGAATAAACTTCTGCATCAGGAAACACGAGATGGGGAATGTTCTGTTATGTGGATTTCCCTTCATCTCAGTTCATGAGACTACAGTGAAGGTCCTTGGCTTTTTACTCGGAAAGGGAAGGAACTGTAAGAAGAGTGTGAGAGCACAGGTGACGGTGCTCTGCTGCAAGGGTAGCCTGCAGGCATAAGTGAGAAAGGCATTTCCTCTCAGAATTCGATCCTGAATCTCACCTTATTCATGACAAGGCAGAGGATTAAATAGTGACAGTGTAGTTTTCTTTCTTTTTTTTAAAAAAGAGAAAATAAGACTATTTCTACTTGTCACAGATGTGAAAAAAAGAAAATACAACTTGATTGTTGCTCTAAAGGTCAAAAAATGAGACAGCAACTAAAAAGAGCCTAAGCTTTATTTTAATCTCTTGACATTTTTTCCTAGCTAATTATATTATTCTGTTGGGTCCTGCAATATTTAAACATCTGGGATCAGCAGTGCTCGTTTGCATGAGTCACAAGGCTATAGTATACTCCTGCCTCTCTGAGCTTTGCTCAGGGGTCAGCTTCTGCAAAGATCCTCAGGTCAGAGTGGAACACAAGGCAACTCAGTTCATGTGCAGCCTCCAGCTCTTCTCGCTGTGTCTTTTCACAACTCAAAGGTGCTGCGGTTCCTGCCAGTATCCTCAGAGGGATTTCTGCCTGGTTTTCTTCTGGATTCCTATGGTCAATGGCTGACAGACAAGTACTACAGGGGCTGATGGGCTGTAGTTCACACCAAGGTCTCACCACACACCTCGGACTATACCGTCAGATGTGGTGGACTGTAGAAATGGATAAATGATGACATAGTTGAGACCACCCTTAATTCAGGGCCATTTGTCCTTTCTCCTGGCTGCAGGAGTAAGAGAAGGGGCTGAACAATGACAAGAAAAGGTTGGAAACACCCTGAAAATGAGGGAAATCGTCTTAAACAGAGGTGAGGTCTCCTGCCGCATCTATTAAAAGTGTTCTGGGACACAGAAAGCCATCCCCCAGGGTCTTGACACCGCTCATCTAGAGACAACTGCCAGAATGGTCTGGTCTCAAACTCGTTGGCCGCCTCCTGGTGAACCTAGTGCTCTTCTCAGAAATGAACAATGTCTTCTCTGTAGCACAGTAAACATTAACAGGAGTTTCTCAGTCAAACAATTCCTTAGGTATTATTGTTTTAAAAGTAGAGCTTGCCAGCTTCTGTCACTGAACACTACACATCCAGGAGCAGACTTGGTCCCAGCACATGTTGTCAAAGTCGATCTTTGCAACAGGTCATTTTTTGACTCTAAGTCATACAGTGGCTAAGCCAAGCAAATTCTCTGGGGTAACTATTAGTTGTTTTTGTTTAATTTCACATTTTGGTGCAGCTCTTAGGTGTGAGTGTTCATTGTAGCTGCTGGAGCTGGTCACTGGACTGAGTACTGACCAAGGAAGTCCTGGCTGTGCTGTGTGGATATCTGTTTTATTCTTTTGAAAATAAAGTAGAACGTAGCCCACATCAGCAAAAATCATTGATTAGATATCTTCCCCTCTCAGAATAATGGGATTCACTCTAAAATCATTAAAATTGCAAAGATTTATTCTATCTCCTCGTAAAGTCCCATGCCTCAGTAGATGCTCAGTTTTCCCTTACATTGGGAAAGTCTGGCAATTAATTGCCTTAGTTTGCAAGCAGAGAGGCAGACTGACACCCTGTCACCCAGTATGGTTTGTCTGTAAGGCTGCAGCCTTCCTAGGGGTCTGCATGGCTCCTCACAGCCTGGATGGACTATGCACAGAGGTGCACCACTCCACCACCAGTGTTAGGGGGTACTGACCAGCCTCCCACTGAAGCCAGTGCAATTTTTGTGCCTATATAGATACTACATTCACATTCAAATCCGTTTAGCCTTGTCTTCTTCTTTCTGCTTGAGAGGAGTGTATGCATATATGTGCATATGCACAGGTATATGTATGCATTTAAACTTGATGGGACTATCTAGACTTAAGGCTGGGCAGTTCTAGCCCTGTCCACTTCGCACCCAACAGATGACACCACGAAAAGCCATGACGTACTTGGGCAAGCTGGACTCTCAGTAGACTATAATCTCTCCCCTGGACCTGAAAATCTATCTATGGCAAATTTGAACTGTCTAGGCCAAACTCAGGCACCCCACAGAGCTCATGAGTGTGTGTATGCAGTCCTACGTGTACAGCGAGTGCTCGCTGTGGGGCAATACCAAAGCACAACACTTTAAAACAAGGAATACACTTCTCTCTTACACTGATTATGATTAAGATTTTACATTTGTTCTCATTTCCTTTTTTCCCTATCTCTAAAAATAAGCCATGGAAACTAACACACAGCTTCTGGGCCTCATTTTGGCCCCTCTCCACTATGCCTAAGGGTTTGTCTGCAGTTGATTATTCATCAACATAGCAACTCTGGATAATGATAATGGCTTTATATATATATTTAAAGCAAGCAACAGAACAAAAAACATTACATAGGCTTTGCTTGGCTACACAAAACAGATCAAAAGGAGCCAGTTATCCATACCATTTGCCTAAAAGCTTCTTCCCATTTTTACCCATAATGTGAGTGCTCTGCTGCAATGGCAATCTCCAGACAGAAACATTTTTCCTAGCGCTTCAGCAGTTCTCATTTCTGGGTGGCAGCGGGTAAACTGTAGTGAAAACACGAGGGGACATTTTTATTTTGTAGTTTTTTTGAGAATACTGGATGGCATTTCAGTATTTTCACTCCAGTACATCTCATGTTTTGCCTAACCACCTAATTACAATTTCCTTCTTACTACTCGCAGGCACGAACTAGCAAACTGCAAGAAAATATGTCCAGTCTCACGCTGTTCGCAATCAATATCTCATCTTGAGAGATGATCCAGGTTTTTGGAGAAAAATAATGGGTCTGTGATTCATCTCCATGATTTTAATAGGCCAAAATTACACCTGCAGATGAAAACCCTGTTAAGAACTAGGCTGATTGAGGCTAAGATCTGTATTTTGCAGTTTGGCTTCCATTTTGACATTTTAAATTTTTTACATTGGCTTATCTGAGTGAGAAAATAAGTCCCTTGGGCAAGTAAAACGATACAGATAGTTTCGTTTAGCTTTTTACAAGATGAGTTGCCCATGTATGTTCTCTGTTTCCTTGGATACTAGAGATTTCATGCCACAGTTCAGCCACACATACATTTTCTATTCCATTACAGTACCTGGAATAGGAACAAAAAATCCTCAGACATGAAAAAGACTGCAGGTGTAACCTCAAGCAGGAACCTCCTAGACAGGGTCAGATAAAAGTGGACAGGGAGAGCACAAAGTTCATCATCCACATAGGCTTCTCAGTGGTGCTCTTTCTTGGTTTTCTAAGCAGGTAAGATTTGCATGGGAATATTCTCTTTTCTTCACCGTTCTGAAGCTGCGGTTGTTTTTGCTTTTGGCATCAATCACCCTGATATTTGCAGGAAAGGCAACGCAGCCAGGCACACACAGTCCAGGAGTTTTCTGCTGAGCATTGATGATAACTTCTTGACACAGGTGGTGGAGGAACCAACAAGGAGATGTGGACCTGCTAGACCTTGTGCTGACAAACAA
>VYXH01002067.1:1073-15378 GCA_013397275.1 Burhinus bistriatus
CCAACTGGATTTAACTCCATTCACCACCACTCTTTGGGCCCAGCCTTCCAGACAGTTTTTGACCCAGCAAAGAGTACACCCATCCAAGCCATGAGCAGCCAGTTTCTCCAGGAGAATGCTGTGGGAAACCGTGTTGAAGGCTTTACTGAAGTCCAGGTAAACAACATCCACAGCCTTTCCCTCATCCACCAAGTGGGTCACCTTGTCATAGAAGGAGATGAGGTTAGTCAAGCAGGACCCGCCTTTCATAAACCCATGCTGACTGGACCTGATCACCTGGTTGTCCTGTACGTGCCATGTGACGGCACTCAAGATCATCTGCTCCATAACCTCCCCTAGCACTGAGGTCAGGTGTCCTTCAGTGTTGAAAGCATAAGCAAAAACTGTTTAGCCATTTAGCTTGTGGACACTTGTCATGGGCCAGTATAGCCTACCTAAAGGCTTTTGACGTTTCCTAAATCTGTGTGTGTTCGGAGTTGCTGAATCTGGTAGTCCAATGGAGGCGAGGCTGCCGCAGCTCCATACCCCCAGGTCCAGCCAGTAGCGAGACTGAGCCTGTATTCCCAGTAGGCCTCACATATATACAACGTGCATACATGCACGCACGGCTGGTCACACAGATCAACACAGGCAGAAACACTCAGCGTTCACACGAACCCAACCAACACCAATGGCCTCGTCCTGTTCCCCTCTCTGACTGATCAGGATGAAGGTCTGTTAGTAGGAAATATATACATATATGCCATGTGGATCCCTCCAGTAGCTGGGCTTAGACACTCAGTCTACGCAGTAGCTGGCCCCTGGATCCCTGGTCTCCCCAGTTGCTGGTACCTGGACATATGAGCCCCCAAGGCCCATAGCCCTACTCCAGCTGCTGGTACAGACCTCCCTTAACACACATCAACACAGATACATGTGCTGTGGATCTCTCCAATAACTGGGCATAGACACTCAGCCCATCCAGTAGCTGCATCCTCGCTCTCCCCAGTTGCCTCACGCCCAGACACGTGTATAAAGGGGTCTCTTAGTCAACCCCCAGACCCTACGGTCTCTCCAGCAGTTGGCCTGAACACCCTGGTCCCTCCAGTAGCCAACTCCTCCGGTTGTCTCATCCCCAGGGCCACACACGCGCACCTGGCTCCCAAGCCACTTAACCCACTCGCCAGCTAGTTAGGTGGTCATGCACCAACATGCGCACCCTCACTCACTTCAGTTGCTGGCACCCCAGACACATGGGCCCTATGACCCGTGGTCTGACTCTAGTTGCTAGCAATTAGGCCTCCGTGCACACATGTACACACAGAATAGAGTTCCCTCATCCAGGAAAAGAGTTAAAATGGATTTTAATGAGAAGACAGGACAGACTGTGCTGATCAGGTGCAGGGCATGGCCAGACAAGCATACTGACTGACCATCTGTTTACCTGTGACCGGCCCCTTTTATCCCTGTTTTCCCGTGCTTGTTTTTCCCCAAACCACCTAGATCCCTCCCTTCCCCTGCCTTTGCTTCCTCCCCTAAGCATCCCATAATAAGTCTTGTGTGATCCCAAAATGCTCTTCCCCTGCATCCCATAATGTGTCCCATATTCCCTAGGCAGTACCCCCCCCCCCCCCCGGTCGCTCCGGTGATTCCGAGAGGCCCTTCNNNNACCCCCCCGGTCTGTGAGGTGATCCAGAGAGCCTCTCCCATTGACTCATCTTAAAATCATAGAATCATTTAGGTTGGAAAAGACCCTTAAGATCATCGAGTCCAACTGTCACCATCTTGACACTGTCTTGATGGGTATCACCCCTGGACAATGACAATGGGGCTGAGGCTCTCCTGGGACAGCCCTGGGAGGAGTCAGGGCAGCGTGTCCCTTACTCTGACTGTGTTATTGGGATTCCCCTGCCTGCCATTGTGCCTCTGTGCTCCCTCCTCTGTGTGTGGAGGTGAGCCTTTGATGGGCTGAAGGCTCTCCTGTGATAGGCCTGGGCAGACTATTCTTCAGGTTCCCCCACCTGCCATTGTTCCTCTGGAGACAAGCTTTTTTTATCACGTAACCTAACAGGGTGCTCTTTTCTTCCAAGAATGACTGTTACATTCATAAAAGCTGGCTTAAAATTTTCACTTAACTTTCTGAGTTGTAAAAGCTGTTTGGAGGTATGTTCAAATACATAGCCTAGGTGACTAGACCTGTGGTGTTCAAATTGATGTTGGGATCATGCTCTGTTTATATACTATAGGTGGATACTGACAACTTTTTGATTTGGTTTTCTGGTGATATTCTTTATCGCAGCTCTGTTACTCTAGGACTCCTCTGAAGCACCCTTGAAAGGAACAGAAATATAGCTCTTGGCCAGGTAAATGCATTGGCCAAGTGCTATACTTCTGTACAAGACAGTTACTCGATGCAACTTTTGACTGGAGGACAGCCTTCATTGAGCATGTTCAACAGGGAACTCTCCTGCTGTGTGCTCAAGGAATCAAAAATCCTGAACTCCTTAACTTCTGGAAAAGGTTAGATGGAAGCAACAATTCCAGCAACCTTCTTGCATGGCAGAAAGAGCAAGTTCCGTACTCCGCTCTGGTGAGACCCCACCTGGAGTACTGCGTCCAGCTCTGGAGCCCCCAGCATAGGAAGGACATGGACCTGTTGGAGCAGGTCCAGAGGAGGGCCACGAAGATGATCAGAGGGTTAGAGCCCCTCTGCTATGAAGACAGGCTGAGAGAGTTGGGGTTGTTCAGCCTGGAGAAGAGAAGGCTCCGGGGAGACCTTAGAGCAGCCTTCCAATATCTGAAGGGGGCCTACAGGAAACATGGTGAGGGACTCTTTATGAGGGCATGTAGTGATAGGACGAGGGGTAACGGTTTTAAACTGAAAGAGGGGAGATTTAGATTAGATATTAGGAAGAAATTTTTCACTCTGAGTGTGGTGAGGCACTGGAACAGGTTGCACAGGGAAGCTGTGGATGCCCCATCCCTGGAGGTGTTCAAGGCCAGGTTGGATGAGGCTTTGAGCAACCCCCCATGGCAGGGGGGTTGGAACTAGATGATCTTTAAGGTCCTGTCCTGGTTTGAGTGACACAGGACTAATTTCTCTTCTAATGCTTCGGAAAACTGCACTGTTAGAAGACTCTAGTGTCTGAATTGGTGAAAATATTGACTTTATAGCCAGCTATGGTATGTGGGTTTCAAGGTCTCAGTGTTTTCGAGCTCGCCAGGTGCAGGGATGAGGAGGAGCGAGACCCGAGCACTTGACCCAAGCTGGCCAACAGGATTATTTCATACCATGAATGGCACATTCAATAGAAATTAGAAAGTTTGCTGCAAAGCTCTCTCTTCCATGATGGCGACGATCCAGAGAACTTCTTGCCCGGGTGCCGGACCCCTGAGGCCTTCCCTTCCTCCCGAAGCCGTAGCGCTCGCAGTGTCCGACATTGGCTGTCCACTGCTGGGAAGTGCACAGCTTCCTACTGATAGAATGGGCTGAGTATAATCCTCGTATATTTTATATTGGTATCGGGATCAATATTGGTGCTTTAGTGTTATTACTGTTAATTATCTAGTCTTATTCTATTAAATCTGTTTATATTTCAACCCCCGGGTTTCCTTGTTTTTTCCCGATTCCCCTTCCTGGGTGAGGAGGGGTCATTGGGTGATAGAATAATTGTCTAAACGACAATAAATTGTTGTGGGTTTCTCAAACCATAACAGGTCACTTCCAACCTAAACCATTCTGTGATTCTATGATTCTATTTGAACACCCTCATGGTTAAAACAAACAAACAAACAAACAAACTCCTAATATCTAATCAGAATTTCCCATGTTCCAACATGTGTCCATTGCTTCCCATCCTATCACTGTGTACCTCCGAGAAGAGTCTGGCTCCATTTTCTCTGTATCCTCTGGTCAGGTCGTTGCAGACAGAAATAACGTCTCCTGGCCCCTTCTCTTCTGAAGGCTGAACAAACCCAGCTCTCGGCCTCTCCTTGCATGTCATGTGCTCCAGCCCCCTGACCATCTTGGTGGTCCTCTGCTGGGCTTGCCCTTGATAATTTGAAACGTTATGAGCTTTTTTACTGTCACATTACCTCTGCTTTCCTTTGAAACATTTAGAGGAGCTATATCCTTATTTTCACTGCAACAGAAGCTTATTATCAGTTTTCATGAGAAACAAGCCATTAACAATACCTAAACTTAAAGCTGTAGCAGTATGCAGTTCAGGATAATATTCAGTTACCATGGAAGTTTGCTTAAGTGAGTCATGCAAAAATGCTTCCGAGATTTCAGCCCAAACCACTACTGCAAACTCATTGCTAAGAATACAGAACAAATTATCACCAAATAAATTAACTAGCATACATTCAAAAGCGAAAGAAAAATATTATGTGCAAGTATACAGCATAGATATTTACAGGAAAGAGACCCAATAGACTCCATCTTATTCCTTAGGAAAGAGAACCTTGAAATAAGAAGGGCCTGAGGGGTAAGAGGAAAGACAATAAATACTTAAGTAGCTCATATTACTAACATGCAAAGAGCCATACAATAAAGAAATTAAAGAAACATCGATAAACTCTAAAAGATGTCAGAATAGAAAACAAAACTAAGAAAGGCAAGCAACATATAAGGTCATATGTTGTAAAGATGATGCCAGACTGCCATCTAATCTGAGGAAGGCCTTCCTTGCACAAAAGAAAAAAATAAGGTGCAAGCAAGAACAAAAACAAATATATAGCCCATCTCCATCACACAACAGAGTACAGTACAGACACCCCGAGTTAGTGCTGGAAATAGAACAATATAGTTGTATTAGTGCAAGGTCATTTCCAGTAGAGTTAAGTAGCTCTGGCAGCAATGCTAATTACCCAATGAACAATGCTACTGTAGTCCAGCTATACTTCTCCCAGAACCTTAGCTAATTCCTGATACCATGTCATTATAATTATTCTTGGGCGCCCATATATATGAGTGGGAACTAGTCCATTTGGAAAGTGCTACAGAGCAAAATACTTTGGAAGACTACTAAATATAGATATCAGTCTCAAACTTCAGCTAACATTTTTTTATTTCTTCTTTTTAGAAATACTTTGAAGTACTTATTCTCTTCCCAAGTTGCTTGATTACTACTGTCTGGGCTGCACAGGAATGAAAATACTCAAATCATGCAAGAAAAGGCAAATATTTTAACGTCCTTAGTTTCTGCTAAGGAAAAAATAGTTGATAAAAATATTTGCACTAATATGCCTTAATTCACAAGCACAGCAAGTGACATGCAAAATTCCAAAGCACCTAAGAGCTTAATCCTTGATTGTCTAGACTAGGAGTCCAATCTATGCCATATTTTCTATGCAAGTTATTGGACTGATGTATAACCACCTAATGGAGATACAGAAGGTACCGCCATCAATGATGATGATACGTATGACTATCAGAAAAATTTCTTCATTGCCATACTACATGTCAAAGCTGCTGATATTGTGTATTTTGTCAAGCAGTAAACTTGCTGTCAAAGCACACCTCAAAATGTATCCCTGAAGGACCAATTCAGTAACAAAGACCAAAAGAGCCAGATAACTAGCTCCCTAACAGATAGACTAAAACAACAGCAAAGTTGGTCAGACTAAACTTATCTGCTACAGGGGAGCACCTATTTAACCACTAAGCAAGTTTGCAGAGCACAGTTAAGAGGCTTGGCAGCTGGCACAGCAGGGGGCACAAAGGAGGCCCAGAAACTGCTTCAGAGAGAGTATAGGGACTGCTTAAAGCTGTGTGACAATGGCAGTGACGTGCCACAGGGCTCGGTCCCCAGCACTGGGTGGAGCAAGTACCCCTGGTATGGCAGAGAGCTTGACTCAGACACAGAGCCCTGGAGGGAGGATGCAGCTGCCCAGGTCTGGGGCTGCAGGGAGTGCCTGGGGCCTCTCCCTGGGATTGGGGCTGATTGGTGACATCACCTGTGAGAGACATGCTCTGGTTGAGGCACTGAGTCAGCAGGTGAAGGAGCTATGGGAGGAGGATGAGCAGGAGATGGACAGGGTCTTCACAAAGACTATAGAGGCGAGAGCCTGAGCCACATGATGCAAGGAAGGAGGGATGGCAAGCAGTTATGCTTGAATGAGAGCAGGATGGACGCACCCAAGTGTGCGTGCGTGCGTGTGTGTGTGTGGGGGGGGGGGGGTTGCAGCTGGAAGCTTGTGACTTCTGGCAGCAGGAGAAAGGCTCCTTCTCTACCTGCAGATCTGAATTTACAGAACCGGTAGAGTACCTTGGTAGCCAAAGAGAAGAAAGCAGCTCTGAGGGAGGCTTCAGAGCCAGCTGGGCCCGAACTGTTGAGGTAGGTTGACCTTGGCTGGCTGCCAGATGCCCACCCAGCCGCTCTCTCACTCCCCCTCCTCAACAGGACAGGGGGAGAAAATAAGATGAAAAAGCTCGTGGGTCAAGATAAAGACAGGGAAATCACTTACCAATTACCATCACGGGCAAAACAGACTCAACTTGGGGAAAAATTAAATTTAATTTTCTTGCCAATTAAAAGAGAGTTGGATGGTGAGAAACAAAGACAAAAATTCAAACAACATCTTTCCCCCCCCCCCAGGCTCAACTTCACTCCTTCATTCCCGACTCCTCTACACCCACCTCCCCACTCCCCTGAGCAGCGCAGGGATATGGGGATTTGGGGGTTGCAGTCAGTTAATAACACTTTGTCTCTGCCACTCCTTCCTCCTCACACTTTTCCCCTGCTCCAGCGTGGCTCCTCTCCATGGGCTGCAGGGAAATACCTGCTCCACTGTGGTCTCTTCCATGGGCTGCAGTGGAATACCTGCTGCGACACCTGGAGCACCTCCACCCCCTCCTTCTCTGCCCTTGGTGTTCACAGGGCTGTTTCTCACATTTTTTTTTCCTCACTCCTCTCTCTGCCATATGGCGTTTTGCCCTTTCTTAAATATGCTTTCAGAGGTGCCACCAGCTTCGCTGATTGGCTCAGCTCTGGCCTGCAGTTGGGTCCGTTGTGGAGCTGGCTGGAACCATCTGTGTCTGGCACAGGGCAGCCCCTGGTCTCTTCTCACAGAAGCCACCCCTGCAGTCCCACCCCTGGCTACCAAAACCTTGCCACGGTACACCCAATAGAACTGTACATTAGCACCAAGAGGGATCATTGGGTGACTGCAGTTGGAGTCTCCCTTCTGCAGGGGACCCATCTGCTGACCAGACATAGGATCATAGAATAATTCAGGTTGGAAGGGACCTCAGAAGGGCCCTAGTCCAACATCCTACTCAAAGCAGGGTCAACACTGAATTCAGACCAGGTTGCTCAGGGCTTTATCCAGTCAGGTCTTGAAAACATACAGAGATTGCACAATCCCTCTGGGCAATCTGCTCTACTGCTTGACTGACTTCATTGTGAAAAAGTTTTCTCCTCATATTCAGTCAGAGCCTCTCTTGTTTCAGCTTATGCCCATTGCCTCTCATCCTCCCATCATGCACCACTGTGAAGAGCCTGGTTCTGTCTTCTTGTAGGAAAGGATCTGTCACAGGAGGTTTGTTGCTTGCTGGAGGCCCAGATACAGCATACTACAGAGAGACTGCCAGGGCTTGTCCAGTCCTTTGACCCATTATTCCTTACTGCTCATTTGTGTGGATGCTGGTAACACTGCAAAAAACAGACCTAGAGCAAATCACAAGTGACAACAGAGGTCTGGGAACAAGGGTGAAGCATATGGGAGCCCAGGTGTTCTCAATACTGCAGGTGAAGGGAAAAGGCCCTGGTAGGAGCAGATGCATCCTATAGGTTAACACCTGGCTGCACAGTTAGTGTCCATGGGATCCTAATTGATTGATGATGACTGCTGAGGAGGAACAAGAACCACCTGACAAAGTGGGGCATCTTTGCCAACTTGGGGAGGAGGACTTTGAACTAGGTCTGACAGGTCATGATGACCAAAGCCTGAAGAGAAATAAAGGAACAGGGGCATGGAGAAAATACCCAGGGGACAGGTAGGCCCTCACTTTTCCTGTGAAAGCAGCACAAGTGGGAGCCCATCTCAAGTGCCTGCACATAAATGCATGCAGCATGGAGGGGGGGGGAACCACACGACAAAACCAAGAGAAATCAATATTCTGGGTACGGTTGCAGGGCTCTGTTCTCATTGGGATTATAGAGATGTGGGGGATAGGTCACATAAATGAAGTGCAGCCATGGATGGACAAAGCTCTTCAGAAAGGACAGGCTGGACAAGAGGCAGGGAGGGGTTGTGCTCTGAGCAAAGGAGTAGCTCAAACACACACAACTTTGCCCTGGAGCAGGGGAAGAGCCTGTCAAGAGAATGTGAGTACAAATCAGAGAACAGACCAACACAGGTGATGCCTGGGTGTACTGGTTTTGGCTGGGATAGAGTTACATTTCTTCATAGTAGCCTGTATGGGGCTATGTTTTGGATTTGTGCTGAAAACAGTGTTGACAACACAGGGATGTTCTAGTTACTGCTGAGCAGTGCTTACACAGAGTCAAGGCCTTTTCTGCTCCTCACACCGCCCCGCCAGCGAGTAGGCTGGGGGTGCACAAGAAGTTGGGAGGGGACACAGCTGGGACAGCTGACCCCAACTGACCAAAGGGACATTCCATACCATATGATGTCACGCCCAGCAATAAAAGCTGGGGGAAGAAGGAGGAAGTGGGGGACATTCAGAGTTATGGGGTATATCTTCCCAAGTAACCGTTATGTGTGATGGAGCCCTGCTTTCCTGGAGATGGCTAAACACCTGCCCGCCGATGGGAAGTAGTGAGTGAATTCCTTATTTTGCTTTTTGCTTGCACGTGCAGTTTTTGCTTTACCTGTTAAACTGTCTTTATCTCAACCCATGAGTTTTCTCACTTTTACCCTTTTGATTCTCCCCCCGTCCCACTGGGTGGGGAGTGAGCGAGCAGCTGTGTGGTGCTTAGTTGCCAGCTGGAGTTAAGCCGTGACACTGGGGAGATGTCTGCTATAGACCACCTGATCAAGAGGAAGTAGAGGAAGCCTTCTTTACGCAACTGGAAAAAGCCCACACAATCACAGGCCCTGGTACTCGTGAGGGACTTTGACCACACCAATATCTGATGGAAAGGCAACAGGAAAGGACAAAAAACAATCCAGGAATTTTTTGGAGTGTGTTGAATACAAGCTCTTGATGGAGATAACAAGCCAACTAGGGGAAGATGTTGGACCTGTCACCCACAAACAAAGAACAGGCTGGGGGCATAAAGGTCAATGGCACCCTTGGCAGCAGCCACGATGAGGATGAAGTTGAAGATCCTGAAAGAAGTGAGCAAGACACATAGCAAAATTACAACCATGGACTTCAGGAGAGCAGATTTTGGCTTGTTAAAGGACCTGCTTGGCAGGATACTATGGGAGACTGTCCTAAAGGGCAAAAGGCTCAGGAGGGCTGGTTGACCCTCAAAAAGACAACCTCCTTAAAGCACAAGAATAATCCACTCAGACATGCAGAAAGTCGAGCAAGCCTGGCAGAAGGCCACAGGGGGTTCCTGACTGAGCTCAAAGACAAAAAGGAAGTACACAGAAGGTGGGAGCAGGGAATGGCTACCCAGGAGGAATATGGAGATGCATGCAAGGATTTAGTTAGGAAAGCCAAAGCTTGGCTGGAGTTGGAACTAGCAAGAAATGTAAAGGGCAACAAGAAGAGCTTCTATAAGTACAGCATCAGCAAAAGAAAGGCTAAGGAAAACATGTGCCCGCTGCTCACCGGAGCATGGAATCTAATAGCTAAGGACATCAAAAAGACTAAGGAACTCAGTGCCTGCCTTGCCTCAGTTTTTTACAGGTAAGGTTGGCCCTCAGGTCTCCCAGATCCCTGAGCCTAGTGGCAGACTCTGGGGCAGGGAAGTATTACTCACAGTAGAGGAAGACTGAGTTAGGGAGCACTTCAGCCAATTGGACATACACAAGTCCATGGAACCAGACGAGATGACCCTGAGGGTTCCCGATGACTGGAAAAAGGCAAACATCACACCCATCTTCAAGAAGGAGAATCCAAGGAGATAAAGACTGGTCAAACTCACCTCAGAATCTGGGAAGGTTGGGGAGCAAATCCTCCTGGAAGCCATGTCCAGGCACACAAAGGAACTGGGCTTGCTCCAGTATGCCCACGTCTTTCTTGTACTGGGGAGACCAAAAGTGGACACTACTCCAGATAAGGTCTCACAAGTGCCAAGACAAGAGAGGGAAAGGNAACCAGACGAGATGACCCTGAGGGTTCCCGATGACTGGAAAAAGGCAAACATCACACCCATCTTCAAGAAGGAGAATCCAAGGAGATAAAGACTGGTCAAACTCACCTCAGAATCTGGGAAGGTTGGGGAGCAAATCCTCCTGGAAGCCATGTCCAGGCACACAAAGGAACTGGGCTTGCTCCAGTATGCCCACGTCTTTCTTGTACTGGGGAGACCAAAAGTGGACACTACTCCAGATAAGGTCTCACAAGTGCCAAGACAAGAGAGGGAAAGGATCACTTCCCTGGAACTGCTGGCTGCACCGCTACGAATACAGCTCAGGATGCTGTTGGTCTTCTTTGCTGCAAGGGCACACTGTTGGCTCATGTTCANTCAAGAAGGAGAATCCAAGGAGATAAAGACTGGTCAAACTCACCTCAGAATCTGGGAAGGTTGGGGAGCAAATCCTCCTGGAAGCCATGTCCAGGCACACAAAGGAACTGGGCTTGCTCCAGTATGCCCACGTCTTTCTTGTACTGGGGAGACCAAAAGTGGACACTACTCCAGATAAGGTCTCACAAGTGCCAAGACAAGAGAGGGAAAGGATCACTTCCCTGGAACTGCTGGCTGCACCGCTACGAATACAGCTCAGGATGCTGTTGGTCTTCTTNGAATACAGCTCAGGATGCTGGTGGTCTTCTTTGCTGCAAGGGCACACTGTTGGCTCATGTTCAACTTGTTGTCCACCAGGACCCCCGGGTCCTTTTATGCAGAGCTGCTTCCTAGGCAGTTGGCCTCCAGCCTGTACTGTTGCAGGGGTTATTCCAGCCCAGGTGCAGGACTTGGCATTTTTTTTGTTGAACTTCATGAGGTTCCTGTCAGCCCGTTTCTCCAGCCTGGCCAGGCCCCTCTGAAAGTCAGCCCTGCCCTCCAGCACATTGACTGCTCCCCCCCAATTTGGTGTCATCTGCAAACTTGCCAAGAGTGCACTTTGTCCCCTCATCCAGGTTGTTAATGAAGACATTAAACAGTATTGGTTCCAGTACTGATCCCTGAGGGACCCCGCTAGTTACTGGTATACAACATCCACTCCCCTCCCCTTGTCAACAGAACCGATCACCACATCATAGAAAGCAATGAGGTGGGTAAGGCATGATTTGCCCTTGGTAAAGCCATTTTGGCTGCTCCCAATCACCTTCTTGTCCTTCATGTGTTTAGAAATGGCTTCTAAGAGGATTTGCTCCATAACCTTTCCAGGGACTGAGGTGAGGCTGGCTGGCCTGTAGTTCCTTGGAGCCTCCTTCCCGCCCTTCTTGAAGATGGGTGTAACATCTGCCTTTTTCCGGTCATGAGGAACCTCCTCCAATTGCCATGACCTTTCAAAGATGATAGAGAGCAGCCTCACAGTGACATTGGCCAGCTCCTTCAGCACCCTCAGATGCATGCCATCCAATCTCATGGGCTTGTGTATGTCCAAGTAGGTTAAGTGATTCCTAACTCTTTCTTCCTCTACTGTGGCTACTGCTTCACTCCCCCAGACTCTGCTAGGATGCTCAGGGACATGGGAGGCCTGAGGGCAGACCTTACCAGTGAAAAATGAGGCAAAAAAGGCATTGAGTACCTCAGCCTTTTCCCTGTCACTTGTCACAAGGTCCCCTGCCCCATTGAACAATGAGCTCATGCTCTCTAGTCTTCATTTTGCTACTGATGTACTTAGAGAAACCTTTCTTGTTGCCCTTCACCTCCCTTGCTAGGTTCAACTCCAGCTGAGCTTTGGCTTTCCTGACTGCATTTCTACTTGCGCACGCAGTGTCTTTATATCACTCCCAAGTAGCATGCCCCTGCTTCTACCTCCTGTGTACTTCCTTTTTGTGTCTGAGCGCAGTCAGGAGCTCCCTGTTCATCCATGCTGGCCTTCTGCCACACTTGCTTGACTTCCTGCACATTGCAAATGGACCATTCTTGTGCTCTGAGGAGTTTGTCCTTGAAGATCAACCTGCTCTCCTGGGCACCCTTGCCCTCCAGGGCAATTTCCCATGGGATCCTGCCAAGCTGGTCTCTGAACAGGCCAAAATCTGCTCTTCTGAAGTCCAGGGTTGTAATTCTGCTGTTTGTCTTGATCACGCCTCTCAGGATCTTAAACTCTGCAGTCTCATGGTCACTGCAGCCAAGGCTGCCCTCAACCTTCACGCCATCAACCGGTTCTTCCTTGTTTGCGAGTAGCAGCTCCAATGGTGCATTTTCCCTAGTCAGTTCACTGATCACCTACATGAAGAAATAGTCTTCTATACGCTCCAGAAGTCTCCTGGATCGCTTGCACCCTGCTGTATTGTCTTTCCAGCAGATACTGGGGTGGTTAAAGTCCCGCATGAGTACCGGGGCCTGTGACTGTGAAGTTTTCTCCAGCTGCCTAAAGGCGGCTTCATCTACCTCTTCTTGATCAGGAGGTCTGTAGCAGACACCTAGTACAGCATCACCTGTGCCGGTCTGTCTTCTAATCCTTACCCACAAGCTTTCAACTGCTTTGTCACCTGTCCTAAGGTAAAGCTCCATGCATTCAAGCCGCTCCTTTGTGTAGAGCTCAACCCATCCTCCTCGCCTGCCCACCCTATCTTTCCTGAAGAGCCCGTATCCTTCCATTGGAGCACTCCAATCAGGAGAGCTATCCCACCACGTCTCCGTAATCCCAATGAGGTCATAGCTCTGCAAATGTGTACAGACTTCTAATTCCTCCTGCTTGTTCCCCATGCTACACACATTTCTGTTCAGGCGTTTGAGATGGGCCCCAAGTCATGCTGCTTTTACAGGGCAAGTGTGAGAGCCTCCCCTGTCATGCTGTCCCCCAGATACATTTGTTCTGCCCCTTGTGCCTTCACTTCTCTTCAGGTTACGGTAACCCTCCCCTGGCATACCTACTTTAAAGCCCGCCTCACTCGGTTAGCAAGCCTGTTTGCAAAAACACTCTTGCCCCGCTTTGTCAGATGTATCCCATCCTTGCTCAGTAGCCCTCGCTCCTCAAAGAGGGTCCCATGGCCATAGGAGCCAAAGCCCTGCCTGTGACACCAGCCACACAGCCAGGTCTTGACCCACCGGATGACTCTACTTCTACCTGAGCTCCTACCTCCTCACTGGCAGTATTGAGGAGAATACCACCTGGGTCCCCATGCCCTTCACCCTCACCCCCAGAGTTCTGTAGTCACTTGTGAAATACTCCGGGTTACCCCTGACAGTAACATTGGTGCCCACATAGAAGTGCAGGAAGGGGTAATCGTCTGAGGGCCAGACAAGCCTTGGCGGTCCCTTTGCAACATCCTGGATCCTGGCCTCTGGCAAGCGAAAAACCTCCCAAGACATCAGTTTGGGTCAGCCTCTGTCCCCCACGGGAGGGGGTCTCCAATGACTGTCACTTTCCTTTTTCCCCGTTGTGCAGACACAAGGTTTGGGCTCAGCTGGCTCTGATGCATACCCTGAAGGGTCTTGTTTGTCTTCACCAGTGCCCAGGGCACTATACCCAGGGCAGTTGCAGGTCTGCAGGTAGAGCAGGAGCCTTTCTTCCATTTGCCAGAAGTCACAAGCTTCCAGCCTTCTCCATCTTGACAGCCACCCTCAGCTACCTGTTTGACCATGGTCTCTAGCTGTCCCTCCTTCCTTGCTGTGTGTGGCTCAGGCTGTTGTCTCTGCAGAGTTTCTGCAAAGACCCTGTCAATCTCCTCATTGTTCTCCCTGATGATTTGCAGCCTGCTCACCTCTTCCTGCATCTCCTTCACCTGGTGACTCAGCACCTCGACCAGAGCACATCTCTCACAAGGAGATGCCACCACTGCCCCCGGTCCCACAGAGAGGCCCCAGGCACTCTGCAGCCCAAGACCTGGGAAGTATCATCCTCCCAGCCCGCCCCAACTCTGTTTGGATCAAGGCCTCCAGTGTGCCAAGGGCATTATCACCAGTCAGTGCTGGGGAGTGTGCCCTGCTTCACGTTGAGACCATCGCTGCACAATCTCCAAGCAGCCCCACGCAGTCCTCAACATAAGTGCCCGTCCCCTCTCCACCACAGCCATGTTAATAACTGCTGTGACAACTACCATGTCACAGAATCACCGGGTTTGGAA
>VYXH01002069.1:157-57555 GCA_013397275.1 Burhinus bistriatus
TACTGACCCCTGGGGAACACCACTAGCTACAGGCCTCCAACTAAACTCTGCATGGCTGATCACAACACTCTAAGCTC
Organism: Burhinus bistriatus; assembly: GCA_013397275.1. Classification (NCBI taxonomy): domain Eukaryota; kingdom Metazoa; phylum Chordata; class Aves; order Charadriiformes; family Burhinidae; genus Burhinus; species Burhinus bistriatus. The sequence goes on from VYXH01002069.1 coordinate 235, forward strand.
TGCCATTCAGCTAGTTTTCAATCCACCTCACTGTCCATTCATCTGACCCACACTTCCGAAGCTTACCTATGAGGATGTTATGGGTCACAGTGTCAAAAGCCTTGCTGAAGTCGAGGCAAACAATGTCCACTGCTTTCCCCTCATCTACCCAGCCAGTCATGCCATTACAGAAGGCTATCAGATTGGTCAAGCATGAGTTCCCTTTGTTAAATCCATGTTGACCGCTCCCGATAACCTTCTTTTCCTCTAAATGCTTAGAGATGACATCCAGAAGGAGCTGTTCCATCACCTTTCCAGGGATGGAGGTGAGGCTGACTGGCCTGTAGTTTCCTGGGTCTTCCTTCTTGCCCTTTTTGAAGACTGGAGTGACATTGGCTTTCCTTCAGTCCTCAGGCACCTTGCCTGTTCTCCATGACCTTTCAAAGATGCTGGAGAGCGTCTTCATAATAACATCTGCCATCTCCCTCAGTACTCATGGGTGCATCCCATCAGGGCCCATGGTTTTGTGGCTGTTATGTTTGCCTAAATGATCTCTAACTTGATCCTACTTGATCAAGGGAAAGTCTTCCTTTCTCCAGGCTTTCTCCCTTACCTTCAGGGTCTGGGATTCCTGAGGGCTGGCCTTAACAGTAAAGGCTGAAGCAAAGAAAGCATTCTGTAACTTCACCTTCTCTGCATCCTTCATCACCAGGGCAGGTACCTCATTCAGCAGCAGGCCCACATCTTCCCTAGTCTTTCTTTTACTACCAATGTACTTAAAGAAGCCCTTGTTATAGTCCTTGACATCCCTTGCCAGGTTGAATTCAAGTGGGCCTTAGCCTTCCTTGTTGCCTCCCTTCATACTCTGATAATGCTTCTATACTTCTCCCAAAGTACTTGTCCCTTTTTCCAAATTCTGTAAACTTCCTTTTTCCATCTGAATTTTTTCACAAGCTCCTTGCTTATCCATGCAGGTTTCCTGCCTCCTTTGCCTGATTTCTTGCTCCTAGGGATGCACTGATCTTGAGCTTGGAGGAAGTGGTGCTTGAATATTAACAAATATCGCCAGTCAAAACTTAGTTAATGACACTGAAGTTGTCCTCCATCTGCTGTTCTGTTGTCTCTTCCAGTCCTTTTAATGAATGCCAAGTTTCTAGTAAATTAATTCCACCCTGTCTGTGATGTCATTACAGGCCTGCAGCTTTGCTGGTATGTCCACTAACGATGCCATAACTCCATGGTTTCCATTTAGTGTTTATTTATTTTTCCTCTCAGATAAAGACAGTATCAGACAGAGGAGATTGTTTTCAGTGCGGGTTCCTAATTCCATATTAGGAAAAATTACTTCCAGAAGTCAAAAGAGAAAGTGCTTTTGGCTATCATCTTTCAGATTTACGCAAGTGCTCCACTTTATTACTACAAAGAAACATTATGCCTGTCTCTCCACTTAAGGACTGAGGTTTTCTGTTGCTGTTGTAGGCTATTTTGTCTTCTGGAGATAGGAAGAGGTATAGGAAAATGGCAATCATTTGGCTTTTCTTAATTTTTTTGTTGCTTTAAGAAACATGTTCAGTATTTCTGTGACTGGAAAAAAAAAACCAACATAAACTATTGAATATGTTCAATCATAATTCTGCATGGGAAATTATGTTTCTACTTAGAATCATACACAGAAGAAACTAAATATTGACCAAAAATCCTACCAAAAATATCTCTAAAAAACCCCTCACACACCAACCGAAACCACAGTTTTCAATGTGATGCCTTCTTCCAAAGGGAACCGCTAACATTACTCTCACTAAAAAACAAAACAAAACAAAAGAAAAAAAACAATGACTAAACACCACAATTGCAAAAAAAAAAAGAATTTGCTCTACATATAAGCAGTCTGGAAGTTTACAAACTGTTAAATAACCCTTCCTAAAAGCATGTCATGAAATTTTGGATGTGAAGAATGGATTGGTATTAAAATAGTCAACCTAAATCAGCATTGTAGAGTGTCATAACAATACCCATAGATTTTTAAATAACAGATACAATACTATAATATTCTAACCACTTAACCCAATTGTAAGAATATGTTTGAATTCCAAAGTACCTTATGCTTGCTTTTTTTTTAAGATTCATTTATGACGTATGCTTTCGGCTTCAAATAAAAAGAACCAAAAGTGCATCCCTCCCAAAGATCTGTCATTCTATTTTTTAATGATTTCCTATAATCCAGAAATGCATGCTAAACATACAGACAGAAAGAGAAAACCACTATTATAAAAGAGGATTTTTGAGAATTTGATCAAAAGAAGTCATACCTCTATGTTTGTCTATGATTCTATAATGAAATTTGGGGTTCTACAATTGCAGCAGGAAAAATGCATGAGCTAATACAAATGTGAACATGTATTCCTAGTTCTAAAACAGACAGAAAAATTACAGAAAAAAAAAGACTTTATTATCCAATAGGCAGAAGTTGACAGTGCAGAAGCTCGAAGTGCAGCAAAATCTTTTTTTTTGTTTGTTTGGTTTTTTTGTTTTTTTTTTTGTTGTTGTTGTTTCAATTCTGTTGTTTAAATTGCCTGAGCTGATAAATGAAGTATTCTTCAATGATCAGATTTCAGAAGGTGAAAGTGTTCATTAAAATAGAAGCAAAAAGCTGTCATAGTGAATTTTTTTCATATCTACTTACGAAGAAAGGAGTATCACATGGCCAAAACTCTGTCGCTGGACTTTAATAAAGCAACACTGTTTTCCCAGATTTCTTTCCTTCTCTCCCCTTGTTCTTCTCCCCATAAAAAAATCCAAATAGTGACAACAAACAGATAGAAAAACATCTATCGGAAAAGATTTAGACAGGACTTACCTAAACAGGACATAACCGATATCTTATGGTCTCTATATATCTCTCTATATTTCATAATTCTAAATTATGAAATGTCACTTTGCAATATTGTGCAAGACAGTCCCTGTATAATAGAATAATATAAAAGATTGAAGATAATATAGGAAAGAAAAACATATCAAAATACAATATAGTAAAGACTATAAGAAATCATTCTTTAAATAATTTTATGGGAAATATAATTTTTATTTTGTTTTGGTATTTAAAATAATTTCCACAATTAGTGTTTTCCATAAAGTAGCTCCATCTTTTCAACTGGCCTTTATCCAAAATTATTTAAAAACACAAATGGGAGATGGTATGTAACCTCTCACACCCTATGACTATTTAAATAATCTGTGGAAATAACTTTCATTTGAAAATGTTTTTCAATAACAGATTTTATGAGTTTATTGTCTTATTAATTTATTGTGAAAGATACATTTTATTCTCCAAAAATCTACAGGTGAGCTTTCTTTCCTACCTCAATGTCCAAGATGAAAATCTAAAAACAGCATTTGCTAAGGTAAACACAAATACTGTAAAATTTCGGGCTTTACTAGTAAAAAAAAAAGAAAAAGTTAAAATACATATTTTCTTGTCCAATAAAATATGGAAAGAATTTTTTTTTTCTCCAACATTCCTAACCTGCAGACAAGGGTATCTTAGAAGACACCAAACTCCATAGTTAACCTGTCCCCATTACTCAAACCTTTTCAAAATACTTTGTCTATCTCTACTTACAATGCACTGTTCTGGCCTTTTCTGCAGAAGGAAAATAGGATGTATTGGAAAATGTGTTTACTACTATAATTTTAAAAATGCTTTATCTTCTAGGACGGGGAAAAGTCCAACATTTTTAAAAATGTGTCAGTTAATTTTTTAACTGTGGAGAAAGTACAAAATATCATTAAGATCACCTCCAGAAATTGTGCCATCTTTGGATATCAGCTATTAACCTCAGAAAATCAGGCATACTTCTGAATAAAACAAATAAGTGTGGTAGTTTATCCTTCTTACACCCATTTGCAGAACAAATGAGGAAAAGAGTGCACACTGTTAAAAGAACTGCTAAAAGAATTAGCAGTATTTCAAGAACTTGCAGATGCTGTTTTGTCCGCTAGCAGTAGCAGGAGTTCTGGTGACAAACTAAACTCTGAAATCCTCAAATATATAACAAATGTAAAATAAGAAGTGAACAAATGTTATTTGGAAATCATCCAAAAATCAGAAGAAATTATACTTCTTTTCCCCTTTCTGTCTGAATAGAGATATTCTGAAACATGCTTCTTAGGTGCTAAACCTTAAACCTTACCATTGGTGAAGGGTGTCACTCTTTATGACAAAAAATGATTCCCTCTTTAAAAGCAAGTAATTAATCATAAGAAAGCAAAATAAAAAAGCCCCACAACTTTAGTCCCATTATCCACAGGCACTATTGTCATGGGAAATAAGCTAGGTTAAAACATTCAAGAATGTTCTGATGAAATGGCTTATCATTACTAAATTTAGATGGATGCTTTTCTTCCTGAATGCGTCATTTGAACATGAAAATATTTATCATATTGAAAATACAATTTCTAGTGAAGCACACAGAGGGACAGCCACAGAGAAGATACTAGAAGAAGGGAGGGAAATGCAAAGTTTAAAAAAACAAATAAAAATAAAAATCCTGATTTAGGCCATGGTCTTGAACCCAGATTGCTAAAAGGGAAATAAGGCACTATGAGATTATTTTGCATGTGTTGGTGAACCTAATTTTTGCAGACTTTTTAATGTCTTGGATTTATGTCAGTGCAGAACAGGAACTCCTGAGATGTCTGCAAGATGAGATAACTTTCTTGCCCAGGTCTAAGCTAGGGAACATGAACTGTCCGCCAAACCAGATTTACTGAATTCTCCTGGACAGAAGCTATTTACTTTCTGAAAGTATTGATAGCTTGCTGCAATTAGCTTTTGCACATTACTGATATATGGAATGCAATTTAGGCAAATATTATGGAATTATTAAGTATGTTAGAAAAACTAGAACAGCTGCAGGAAAATAAGATATTTGGTCAACCATATGCTTCAAAAGAAGATGTTTTAGTAAGTTCAAGTCTACAACAAATTGAAATAAGATACAGAAAAATAAATTCTAATCTCTTAAAGTGTGCTTTAGCTATACTGTAAGCTCATTTATCTTTGTTATATAGCATTTCCTTGTAAAATGTTTATTCATCTTAAAAATTCAGTTTGCAATGGAGTTTTCAAGTAGTTGAGAAAATTTTCTCCCTGTTTTCTCCTAGAATCTGTAAAACAAATAAAAAGAAAGAAACAAACCAGTGAAATCTTGCTTAGTGATACCTATTGGCCTGTAATAATGTAAAACCTGACAATTTTTAGTGTTTAGTTCTGTCTGTTCTTCATATCAAACCTAACTGGTGTAAATGTCAAGTTTTGTGTTGGCAAATACAAAACACATTGATGTAACACTTCATGTACTCTTGTTTCAATTTCCACTTTTTAAAAACATTTTCTGTAAATGCCAGTAACAACAGCAGTGTACTTGCATTCTTAGTACTGTTTTTATGAAAAAAGAATGTTGGAAATGGCCAACTTATTTAGAAGTGTTTATTTAAGATATGTCACTTTGTCAGTATTTTGAAATGTCAACTGTCACGCAAACAAACCCGAAGCAGTATTCTAGCACTTATTTATTAGATGCCCAGTAAAAGAGAGACATTGGTTATTGAAAAACTAGACATTGCTGCATGCCTACAGACATGACAGAGTTATGTAATTCAACGTGTCATATATGACTGAGGTAAGCTACCCTTCCTGCCACTCCAACATACAATCTTTTTCTAATATTTATTTATTTCAGTTGTGCACTTCTGAATGCAAACTTCATTAACAGAGACTTCATTGGTCATGAACATTGGCAACAGGAACTAAATCTCAAAGGCAAATGCATGTTTATTATCAAAAATGACCAAACTCATCAACCACGAATTGAGAAAAATATATTTTAGACTTATATTTAGCATATGATACTCCTGATAAATTCTGAATTTCACATCAAACACACCTATCAGACCACTATTGAAAAATTACTGGAAAAAGAGTTACAACTTTGAAAGTTTTCTCATTACATGTGACTTCAGTAGTAGTGAAAAATACGCTGTCTAGAACTAAAATATGCAGTCTTATACAGCTTGTTTGAATTTGAGTGAGGAAAAGTTCGTTAAGGAAAGTACACCACCTCACTGCTAAGTACACCACCTCACTGCTGAAGACTTACCATAAGGTCAGAATGTACTGCTGAGACTGACCAGGAAAACCTGATCCTTGGTCTCAGAAGGAGAATACCAAGTACATGAAGGGATATAATTTTGAATCTATTCAAATTCCGCCTTGAACATAATTGTATTCCTTAACAATAAGGGTAATTAAGCCCTAAAAGGTGTTATAAGTAAAAAACCTGTAGGCTCAGAGTCCTAAAAATTAGTTTAGATATCTTTTGCCAATCTCATGCTTTAAATCAACCTCTGAAGGAAAAATAAATATCATGAGGATGTGCAATGTTTTTTTACATGAATCTATTATTATGCATAATCATATTCTAAATGAAATTATTAAGTTAAAAAGATTATAATACCCAAGACCTTGAATGTATTTTCTTATTGTTGTCTTTTAAAATATGACCTCCAGTTATGAACTAGGTTTCTGTAATGCTGGATGCATGCATATAAACAGCAAAAATGAAAGAATGTCTGTCACTAAAATATAAGAAAAGAATAAGAACATGAATATATATATGAAGTATGAGCCATGCCAAAACCCAAGGCAGTATCAGTCACCAGTCGATGCAGTGCTATTAGCATACCTGCACTTTTCCATTGTTCATTTTTTGGTATGTATCTCATATTAATAAAGAGCTTAAAGGTAAGATTTGATGCATGATTTAGATCCTTAGATTTTCCAGGTCTGATGGACAATCCTGGAAGATGTATCTGACCTATAATATCTTGCAATCACTGGAAGAGGAATTTTTGAGAGGAGATCTGAAAAAAGTCTAAGTACAGCTTTGTTGCCCTTCTCTGGACATGCTCCAGCATTTATATTCATTCCCAGAATTAGATATGTAGAAAGGACACTTCACACAACTTTGTAACGGTAGCATTAGTTCAATATCAATAACCAGTTCTCACGAAAAAATTTTACTTGAATAATTGTTGCTAAGGAAAATACAAGACAAAATCACAAGTCCTCCATTGGCCTTTCGGTTGTTTAACCAAGCTATCTCTATATGCAGAATTTTGCATAATTCATAATGAATAACAACACAACCAGTCCCTCTAATGCATTTCAAACTAGCAAGAAGAACTGGAAAACAGTGTATAGATAATAAAGATAGTTTTGAGGTCACCACTGGAAATAGCTATTTCTCTATTTGTATTGCATTATCAACATAATTTACACTGTTGGGAACATTAAAAATTTGTGGAAGTTAAAGCAAAGCACAACCTATTTTTTTAACCAGGACAATCATGCCATGAGGTTAACTATGGTAGTCAAGGGCTTCATAGTTAAATATGACACCGGGAATACACTGTATCACATAATGCTAAGCTTCTTACGTACTTTTTCATTCAGTAAGTCCAGTCTTACTCACAAATTAAAATGAAAAACTATCTTTTAAAAAATCTGTCACTTCCTGTGCTCTTTTACCTGACAAGAGTATTCAAGTCTGATATAACTGATGTCTAATTACAATGAGGTTTGATTTTTTTTCAGTTTATTTCAGTGTATCAATTAAAATTTGCAGCAAGTATCATTAAAAAATCCGAGTCTTGCCTCTTTGAAAGGTTCTGACACTGGTAATAAGACAATGAAAAGATTTAAGTAACTCCGCCAGAGACCCTGCATTTGTTACTTAAGTAATGCTTTCGGGCCCTGTTCATATTATCTTTAGCTGTGCCAGGTCCTAAGTTGTTCGTGCTTAAATAATTGGCAATGCCATTCATTTTCTATAATGAGAGTGAAGGTTCCATGCACAATTCTGCAAGCAACATAATAACGGAAAAAACAATAGCCAAATCTGTCATCTTAACGGAAGAGAAGGAATTTCTATTTCTGTCACTGACTCTTTCATAGACTTGGTCAGAAACAGATCCACTGATACTGCTTCACTCCTATATTCATTCTAGGTTTATCAGCAAATAGTTTAGTGCATTGGTTCCTTAAACCAATGACACATTTGAAAAAGTTGAAAATTGGGCAAGTACATTAGATCTAGCTTTAATTAAGGTCTTTGAAAATTAATCTTATATAACTATGCAGAAAAAATACAATCCCATGAATGAACAGGCAAACTTTGATCATGGTGTCTTCATGTAAGCTGGTGTTTCTTTATGTATATATCCTGTAATCGGCATAAATGTAATTTATTCATTAAGATTTTCAGATAAGTAGTTAAGAATTTCTATTCTATATGTCACCACAGGAGCCAATGCACAGTGGGCTGGACATTAAGTATTGTTGCGGAAGACATAACTGGTGGCATTTTATCATTTAGGTAAGCAATAACCCTACCTTTCACGCTATTTGAAATTATGACGACAGTTACACACTGAAAGACAGTAGTAGTCTGTTCAAGTTCTCTGTTATCCATGAGTATAAATGTAGCACACAAATAAGCCCAGCAAAGAACATAGAAGCTATGACTGAGCCAACTATGGAACAGAAAGCAGTATAGCTGTATCAACAAAGTGAGGGAGGATTTGTAGTCTCAGGCATGACATACACTACTTGAATAACAACAATTTGTCTCTGTCATGAACTGTTTACTTCATAACAGATGAAAAGTAGACGTCAGAGTTAAATCTATAGTTTATGCAATGAAAAACTGATTTTAAGTAAATTTCAGGTAGTAGAGGCATGAGAACTTTAGATCTTTTACATGTGATTGGGAGTATGGGCCATTAGATTATTAGACAGATGAGAACTCTCATGGTAATTGATTCTTTCCCTTTGGTTTCCTAAAAAAATATTTGTATGAAAGTACTAGAAACAGGCCACAATTTACAAGTAATCCTAAAGCTAGCAGCACATTATTAAAGCAAAAAATCACCAACCTCTGTTTGCTTCCTCATCAACAATGCCATGGGAAGGAATTTAATAGCAAAACAAGTGATATGAAAATATGTTTGACTCAGATTGCTGCATATACTTTATGCTCATCAGAGGAGAGCCATATTTGCAGGACCTGAGAGCAGTCCAAGTCTATGTACACGTTACAAGTAATAAATAGCAAAAGGAACGTAAGTTTTCATACAGTGAAACAGTATTGAGAAATTTTACTTTGAACCAATTCTACTTTGGTCACTTGAACGTGATAATCACCAGCAGTCAGAGCACATCCAATATGCTCCTGGAGAGCATCTTTGTGTTTAGTTTCATTCAAAGGAAACCCAGGAGGAGTGATTGCAAACCATAATATGAATCAAAGTAGAAACAATCAGAAAAGTCACTTCAAAAGCACACTTTTCAACAAAACTAAAACACTAATATAGAGACACCTTGAGTTCCCCAGGAGACGCAGCATCCCTTCAGAGGCAAACCTTTAAAGCCTCTTCAGTGCTCCCTATGTAACATTACAGGCTCCTTCACAAGTTCTCAGCTGTGTCATTGATATTCCACAAGTTTGACTGCAAGCAGACAGAAACCTGCTGTGCTCTGAGCCGAAGAAACACTGTCTTTGAATAGAAGCCATGTATATATTGCATTTCTTCTTGGTGAAGTCTTGCCCAGGCTGGAGCATCAGAAGAGTGAGCTGTAATCAGGTGAGAACTAAACACAGATTTGTTTCAGTTTTACTTTCAGTATTGTTTTGAGATTAAAAACTATGTAAAACTTAAAAAATTTAAAGTTTTTTATGTGTCTATAAGTACAAGTTTTTGCAACATTTCATTAGGAACACTAGCCACTGGAGTATTAGACAAAAAGGAACTATACAAATCCAAACATCCTTCTTCCACAGAAAACATTTCCATTGACTGTACTTGAAACTTTGATTCCAAGATCATTAACGCCACTTTTTAATGCAAATTTTGCTGGACATCTGAAGAAAATCACCCGTCCCTACTAAAAATGGCAAATGAACAAAAATGGCAATTAACAGCAGACTTGGTCAGTATATATATAACATCTCTTGCATGCTTGTTATACATGCTTTTTATATGCCTTGTATATATATACAATAATTAAAGGAAAAATTTCCCTTGAAAATTGCAATCAAGGCTCTAAGTTCATCATCCCCACACCCAGGGGGTTTAGTGGCCTGGGCTCATGGCCAAGGTAGTCCAGCTGGTGACCTTGGGGAGAGGCTGCCAAGCAGCTCTGCTCAAGGCCTCTGGGAGGGCTGCCCCCTCATTGCCTTGTGAGGTTCTGCTAAGCTGTGGCTCTCATCCTGAGCCCTTGCCTGACGTACAGTTTCAAGGGCATTGCAGCTGTACCTGTGCCTGGCCCATTTATCCAGGCCCAGACATATCCTGCATGCTGACATTCCGAAACTGTGTTTGGCCCTGTTTCCCTTCCCCAGGCCTGATCCCTGACCCCCACCCACAGGCTGATGTCCCAGCCCAGCTTCAGCCCGTCCCCAGTGAGGTGCCCAATGCCCAGGGCTGAGGCTGCCCCTGGCTGCCCCCGGGGCCTGCCCTGCTCCCTGGCTACAATGATGGGATGTGCCCTGGCTGTGAGGCCCTGCCCTCTCTGCCCTGGAGGAGCGCCCAACACTTCCCACATCTGGTCCCCGGCCCCCACTGTGTCCCGATGCTGACTGATACGCCATTGCTCCTATATGATTTCTGCACTTATATGAAAGCCCCTTTTCTCACGCACGTGCAAAAATAGTAAGTATAGAGACCTGTTCTGTAATTTTGGTTAAAAGTGAGGTCAGATTCTCTACTATAATTATGGAGGATTTGGGAGTGCCTAATGGACAAGTGTAAACTCAGCCATAGGCTTCCCCAGTCATAAAGCCTCTCTAATCTTCTTGTAGCTATTACTACTTGTATTAGTCGTCAGAAAGATTACTACATAATCTACTGCAGAAATCTCTGGGATGGGAGAACTTTCTTCTAATTGACATCTCCATGAAGACATTACCAAGCAGCAGAGGAATTATGCATATCCTTACCAAAGAAAAGATTAAAAAGTATTAAAGCACAGTTTTAAAACCTATTACATCTTATAAAACTTTTTGTTTCTGAATCCACTTGCTTTTTTTACCCACTTACACTTTAAAAGTTTATCCTGACTGAAAATCCACAAATTTTCACTGAACTAGAAATTACATCAGCAATCCCTGCTGCCTACCTGCCTAATCGCTTCAGTGTCTATGACTCTTCACTGTCAACATGGCACTTTGGGCTCTGTTGGTGTGGTTGTGCCATGACCCTGCTGTCAGAACCCATGCATGTTCTGACAGCAGAAGAAAAGGTGGAAAACCTACTTTTAATTTTTTAATGAACTCTAATAAATCATAAAAACCCACAAAAGTAAAATTATCTTTCCACTAAAAAGAATATTGCTATTACAGTACCGTAATTGAGTGGATCCAGAGATCAAGGAAAGACATGCCTTTACTACCAAACAATATGCCTGCACTAATTAGAAAATCTTACCTGATGAGATGCAGTTTTAAAAGAATTTAGAAAGAAGTTATTCATTAAACACAAAGAGGAAAACTCACAGCAAATTATTAATAAATATGTATCATAAGTGAAGTCAGCATACATTTGGTAATTTTTAGTGAGAGGTTACCTGTTTACTGATAACCATCACATATGTATAGACTTGATTCTTCTTTAATTGATACTGCGTAATCAGGAGGTAACTCCTTTGCTTCACATAGCATAGCACCAAAGTCCAGCACAATGTCTAAAGCAAGACAAGTCTGTTGAGTATTTAATAGTATCCATAGGATCTTTGTGACAAAAGCCTTCAAACTTAAGCAAATAAATCCACTTGTAAACTATTTTCCTTTTCTTTTACAAGCTGCTTCTGTTCGTCTTCATGCACGAAACAAAATTTTGTGTCTTGCCCAGTGATGAGAAAGGCAAAGAAATTTTAAGCTGTAAAGGGCATCCTTAACATGTTATTTTGGAGAATAATTCTATTTTCTTTGCTTCATGGGCTCTAGTCTGGAAACAGGGTGATGATCTAAGGGAAAGGGTGTTAAAAGGAAAACAGAATACACATTGAAAGCTTAAGCTTCTTTCACACACACAGATGGTTTATTTTGCTTTTGAAATTTTACATTACTGTGGCTGTTCTTCCGTCCACAATATGAATATTGTGTGCCTGAATGTCGATAGGACATAGCAAACAGCACAGCAGTATACTCAGCAGGACTGTTTCATTCCATGTATCATTCACAGCTTGCTGCTGTGATTCCAAAACTGTCCATAACTTCCTCATAATGTTAGAAGGACAGGAAGTTGTAATTGGTTTTTAATCCCAGGGAAGTTTTTCAGGATTTTTACTTCGTTTTTTGTTTCTCCCTTGGGAGGATGGATTTTTGAAGTTTGATTTTCTAATAAGAAGAGCAATTGAGATACAAAGTTGGGATGCAGGAATATTTTAAAATATAAATGTAATCAGTTTTCAGAGGGGTTATTGCTGTACATTTGCACAACAAATGTGCTACATTTGTGGGTTAACTCTGGGTATAGTTTACAATTAACAACTGGATTTCAGAGTGTGAGACTGAAACTACGCGTAACTGCCAGTATAATCTATCTGTCATCCTTAGTATTTACACGTACTCCATTACTGAAAAAAAAATTATCATCTTACAATCTTTCCTTCTCATGCTGGGAAAGCAGGAATATGGAAAAGAAGGCTGAGGGCAAGTTTTTAGATCTACAAGTACTTAGATATCTACTGGCATCCTGGAAAATTAAATTAGATGGTTAGGTATCAAGCTTCCAGCAAAAAAACAGACTACTGCCACAGAAAAAATATGTTAAAGTTGCTATTCTGAGTTAAACATCCTGTAGTTTTTAGATTAATTGTTGCCAAATGCAAATACTGGTTGATCTTTGAGGACAACCTTCTCAGGGCACAAGAATGGTCTGATCTTGTCAGGCAAGTGTGGAAGGTGGTCAGCATAAATGAACACTGAGCTCCTGACTGAGCTCAGCCACAAAAAGGAAGTACACAGATGGCAGAAGTGAGGACAGGCTAGATGGGAGGAATGCAAAGACATTGCCTGCTCGTGTAGGAATGGACGGAAGAAAGCCAAAGCTCAGTTTGAGCTGAAACTAGCAAGGGAGGTGAAGGGCAGTCAGAAAGCTTTCTTTATGTTGTCAGGAGAAGAAAGTGTAGGTCTGTTGCTTGGTGGGGCAAGGAATCTAGTGATAAGGCTAATGGAAAAGGCTGGGTATTCTGTACCTTCTTTGTCCCTCAAATATCAATCAACTTATAAAGTACATTAAGATAGGAATCAGCACATTTGCACGGAAACTAACTGCAAGCCAGGCATGCTCAAAGTGTTTACGTGAGAGAGACTTCATTTGTGTCTGGTCATCTCGTTGTTCAAGTCTTTAAAATTCTATTTGCGGCTCAAAGTTGAATTTCTGTTTCCCAGAAAACTTCAAACCCTTTCAAGGTTGTGTTTAATTAATTAATATTAATCAAATTTATGTTTTAGAAGTAAGCAAAAACATCATCAGGGAATTTGGACCTAGAAACTGCATCTTCTTGTAGCTCTAATCCTAGCTCTTTGCAAAACTCTTTGGGTCCCTAAAAACTTTTAAAGTCATAGGCCTAATGTACAGCTAAAGGAGAGCTGTGATAAACAAGGGAATTGTTTATTTTGTTTTTCTAACCCTTTAATATCTTTCAGAATTTAGTCCAACATTTCATTCTGAAATGTGCACAGTGAACTTTCCAGAACAAAACTGTGCAATCAGTACCATATATTTGTGCTCAATATCAAAACACCTTTTCCTATATTATAATTACAAAATCATATTTTATTTCTGGTTTTATCCAAAGGGTTTTGGTAAACTAAGTAGAAGTGGTGTTGTTGAGGGAGACATAAGGTTCAGGGTTTCAAGTTCTGTTTTGATAAATGGAAAAATGCACTATTTTATTATTATTTATATTTCAATAAATTTTGCCTCAGTATCTACATATTTTTACAGCATCGCAAAGAACAGTGATAACATCATGCCTACTGTTGTTTGCAGTTTGCATGAGAATGGGTGAAGGAAATAGCTACCTTACTTAGGAACGATTATTGTTAACTCGGGATATGCCACTTTGCCTTTGTGTTGAAATGTTAGCTCTCTGATGTAAAGCAGCCTGGAGCGGAATTCAGCACTGATGTTACTTATTAGATAAGCAATAACATAGAGGACATGGGGTTCTGAAGAGTAATTCCTGCTGTGTGCCTAAGGGCACTGTAGAATTATGAAATTCAACATGGCATATGTGACAGGGGTGGGTGACTTCTTTTAATTACGTGTGCCTTTGGATCAAGGCATCACACAGAATCCTTAGTGATAGAAACTGGAGCATGAAACCTACACTCCCACAATGGACAAAGAATTCTGTTAACCCAGCAGGACACTGGATAATCTACTGTAGGTCTGCACTGGGACATAATGAAACCAAAAGACTGATCTGCTGGTGTTAATAAATGTATTTTAAATGACTTCTAACATAACTATAAAATATCCTTCTTTTAGAAACCACCAAATATTATTTCCCACTTGGAGAAAGTAGTCAAAGCACAGCCTACTGACACATCTATATTTTAAAGATATTCCAATTAAAATGGTAATTAATTATTCAATTAGATATGCTAATACTAGTTTTCCTTAAACCCACATATAAGCATACTAAAATAGTGCAATTAATAACTGAATTTTGTAATATTTTCATGGAATAACCAAACACAATGTATAACCATTTTACATAAGCATGAGAGCAATGTGACCGTTGAAGGGCTACATCTGTGTGTGGTTGTACATGGAAAAAACTAAGGGATAAAAAGTTGCCAGACAGAGGTAAAGATAAGCACAAGACGTCACAAACAGGCAGGACATCCTGCCTAATGCACACCAAAACGCAATACTGAAATCAGAAGAGACCCATTTTTCAGGGGAGGACTGGGGGGGTATTAGACATCAGATTAAAATGAAGAAAATGGGAGAAGAAAGAAGACAAGCCAATCTTGGTTTTGATTTCTTTTGTCAAGGAGTCCTCAAGCCTTCTCACCCAGACCTTGGTTGCTTGGCCTATACAGGACTGTAGCTGCCACCGCTAACTATTTTGCTTCAGCTTCATGGCTTTGCATACTCACATCTAATTTATAATATGGTTGCTAAAGACTAGCAGTTTTGTGTAAGTAGTGGTAGACACTGTCTCCCACAACATCCTCATAGGTAAGCTTCGGAAGTNGAGGCTGCATCTGGAGTCCTGTGTCCAGTTCTGGGCTCCCCGGTTTAAGAAGGACAGGGAACTGCTGGAGAGAGTACAGTGGAGGGCTGCAAAGATGATTAGGGGATTGGAACATCTTTCTTATGAGGAAAGGCTGAGGGACTTGGGTCTTTTAGTTTGGAGAAGAGAAGAGTGAGGGGGGATCTCATGAATGCCTGTACATACTTAAAGGGAGGGTGCCAGGAGGACAGTGGTGCCCAGTGATCGGACAAGAGGTAACGGGCACAAACTTGAACGTAGGAAGTTCCATCTAAACATGAGGAGGAACTTCTTTACTTTGAGGGTGGCAGAGCACTGGAACAGGCTGCCCAGAGAGGTGGTGGAGTCTCCAACTCTGGAGACATTCCAAACCCACCTGGACGCCGTCCTGTGCAACCTGCTCTAAGTGTCCCTGCTCTGGCAGGGGGGTTGGACTAGATGATCTCCAGAGGCCCTTTCCAACCCCTGTGATTCTGTGATTCTCTAATGTGTACAAATTAACCATTAGCTCCAAATGCATGGTTATTGAGTGAATTTGATAAATTTACTTTTAAATTTTAAAAACAACCCAATTTGTAAGCTTTCCAGATGCTCCCATCACAGCAATAACTATTTCCCATGTATACATGCATTTATACAGATACATTTGAGTAAATATATATATATAAACATGCATACAAATACCCAGTTGAAAAAATGAGCAAATATTAGTGGCTATACACCATTGTGTATCCCAGTGCCATTATTTTACTTACTATATATATATATATACTTTATGACATCAGGAATACACTTAAGCCCATCACTTCAGCAAGCACCCCAGGAAATGCCCTTCATTCTTTGATTCAGTCTGCTTTTAACAATCAGTAGCATCCTTAGAAGCAATATAAATTGTATCACCAGGGAATGGCAACCCCAAGAAAGGTAAAGAACTTTTCTCAGAATCATCAGTATAGTTCATGAGGATAGATATTGATATTGTATACATTGAAATTTTATCTTGTGAACATTATTACACTGTATAATCCTTTGTATATTTTGCAAAAGTGGTATAACTTTAGCCGTTAAGAAAGCAAGAAGTAATTTAGGAAGTTTATTGAACTTTTCAAATATGAACTTCACTAAATATTTTTTTTTTCCCCACAAAATCTTAAAATGCTTTGAAGATTTTAATTTAACTCTGTAGCTTCCATCAAATAGGAACTTCTCCACACTAAACTTACAGAGAAAAGAAAACAGAAGAGCAAAAAGTTTTCATGATTTCTCTAACACTGTGAGGTGGCAAACAGCAGAATAAAATCCAGAAATTGTGTTTCCCTGTCCTGGGCTGAAAATATCTCTTTAGTTTTGAAATAAATAAACTATAAAAATTGCAGATGTAGTGCTTTCTGGACAAGTTTAATACTTTCATTATACGATCACAACTGGCAAAAACAGAGTGTTATTCATTGTTTATTGTTTTGAAAAACAGAAGGATTTTCAGCCTTTTTGTCTTCTGAGTATGCAAGGTTACTTATGTGAGTGAAGGCTGAAATACCAAACTGCAGGAATTGCTTACAATATAGATAACCATTATCAAAATTATGTGCTGATAGAGTTTTGAAGACTCCATTTTCCTGTACCTTGTGTGGTATGATCAATAACAACAAAACACCTTGCATCTAAAACATAAGTTGTCTATGGATAGTGGGTGAACAAATAAAGCAAGAGGGGTGTTAAAAAAAAAAAAAAAGATAACAAAAAAATCAACTATTCTGAACTTAAGGTGGTTTCCACCTAAATAGTACCAACTGCTATTGCTAGTGTGAGGCACTTAAGTAAAAGCTCACCTATGTGAGAATGTGGAAAAATGGCACCTGCAAAGGCATTTGGACACTTGAATGTATGACTTTTCCACAGCATAGTAAGTATTAAATGTTGATCATAGAACAGATGGGGTAATGAATTTTGCATTTTAAGATATCTATATATGTTATTTCTATGCTAGTTTACATCTGGCGTAGATATTTTACTTGTGCTTCAACTGTGTATTCTCTAGAGTTTACAATGTGAGAATTTTCTTATTGCTTTCTAGTGTTTTGGCAAATAGAAAATCCTGGGAAAGTTACAATAGATCTAGTTATTTGCATACTGTAATTATTAGTATATGTTTTTAATAAAAATATTGAGATATTTGATCCAATTTTTTCTTGAAAGAAAAAAATTACTGAGATAAAGTCCTTCAATCTCTATATTACATGAATTTTCTTCTGGAAAAGGTTACATTTGTTGAATAAAATAAAGTCAACAGCTTTTTGTTCATATTGTTCTTCTGTTACTAATAGATCCCAATCATCATAATATTTGGAACTGGACTTTCAAAAAAAAAGTAAATAAAGCAAAGATTTCAATTGTCTGAATGTTTTCTTTGTTGCTTTGTGATGATGAGTTCTGCCTTGCTTGTTAAGTGGATGTACATCAAGAACTCGTAAGACAGAATGCCTATTTGCCAAAGAAAGACAACATTTCTGAAACTGGGCTTCTGTCTCTTTATATTTAAGAAGATTACAAAAATTAGACATCCACTCTTTGAAACCACAGTTAATGAATTACTTAGTCTCTCTTTCAGTGACTGCAGTATGCTCCCTTAGTTTGTTCCAGAGGTCTAATCAAATGGTAAGGAAAGAGAGTGAAAAACCTGCTGTGGTTAATACACAGGCTCATGCTTTGTTCTAGAACTGGGAAAGATAAGGACAAATCCTGTTCACGTTACTGGAAAAGAGGCAAATAAGAGGGACTTTTAGGTTTAACCTCCATATTTTTGTACTGGTTGAAAAGTTGAGATCTTTTTCTTCTTTTTGTGTGTTTTGAAAAACAGAAGCGGTTTAAATTTTCACTTCTTTTTATATTCTAGAAATGTATAAACATGGTAACCATAGGAAAAATGAAATGAAAAATGACAGAGTCATACTTTCTATGTAGAAACTGTTTACAAAATTTCACTCAAACTTAGTAGTTTTTCTGTTGTATATGTGTATGGGTGTGCATGTGTCTGTGCATTTACACGCTTTTTTTGTGTAGAACTTTGTGTTATCTGACTAAATAGGCTTACAGAAATTTGACTCTTTGTAAGATCTTAATATTAACAATTTACAGTTAGTTCTGACTCGTTAATTTTGGGTGTTAAGAGGACAGCTTGAGTTGGCCTGCACTTTCCCATGAAACAATCTCTTTTCTAACTTTCTTGCTCATTTCTTACCAGATTGTGTGGCAAGCTTTGCAACAATCCACAGTTGCATACTGCTAGAGAGCGTTTTCTTCCAAGATATATTTCTAACATGGATTGAGAAGCAAGAACCTGACGGTTAGGGGATTTTTGAGATTTATGATTCTACAGTCCTTATCTTGGATCCTGTGTGTGTGGTGTGTGGGCATGAAGTTGAGGGCTTGTAAAAAATGAAAAAAAAACCAAACCAAACCAAAACCAAAAAACCCAAAATCTCAATAAAACACACCAAAAAAACCGAAACCCAACAAAAAACTCCAGGATGTTATTTTTCAGTGATAAACTACTTCTTCATAACAGATGTTGTACTTGAAGAAATGATTACAAGTGAAATAACTAGACATGCTTGCAAGGTCTTAGACGAAACTACATGTTTTCTCTGATGAGAAGGCTGTCACTCTTTTGATTCCAAGTGAAAAAGGATCTGCAAGTAAAGGGAGCAAAGACCATGGTTCAATGGAAAGAAACCATATCCAAGGAAACCCTGTTTCCTGCTGGAGCAGGGTTGAATTGTCAAAGTTAGAATGAACCAAAGAGCCAAGATGGCCAGACATCAGTTTCTTTATGAAATACTGACTACTGGAAAATCTTGGTGCAGATGGATTAAACAAGACCCAGGCCAAAATATCTTACTAGTCTTTCCACCTTAGCATCTCTTGTAATTTTTTATGGGCTTTGGTTAAATTACAGAATCACAGAATCACAGAGTCACAGAATCACAGGGGTTGGAAAGGACCTCTGGAGATCATCTAGTCCAACCCCCCTGCCAGAGCAGGGACACTTAGAGCAGGTTGCACAGCATGGTGTCCAGGTGGGTTTGGAATGTCTCCAGAGTTGGAGACTCCACCACCTCTCTGGGCAGCCTGTTCCAGTGCTCTGCCACCCTCAAAGTAAAGAAGCTCCTCCTCATGTTTAGATGGAATTTCCCAAATTAGATATAAAGAAACAACAAAATAAATTCCACAAAACCCACCCTCTATCAACCTGGTATCAAAGATGAACCTTAAAGGTCCTCTATTCTGTGCATGTAGAGAATTGCATTTTAAACCAGGACTGATGTAATTCTGAACTATTGTCTATTCTCAGGTAAGCAGTACCTACCTCAGCATACATAGCAAGGGGAACAGTGAGGTGGTAGTAGCAGTGATACACACTGATTCTTTTTCAGGTCAAGGCAATTTTCTGAATGCCAAAAAATTGGTAATAGATGCTTCAGAGTGCTCATGTCAAGAACATAGTTGTCAGCTCATTCATCATTGTCCAAGATGCTAAGTGTTTTGTATTCTGTTTTTTAATCACACATTTGGTCATAGGTAGAAATTCCCACCCTTTTAGGCACCTCAGACCATTTCTGGACCTGCTCCAAGATAGAAAACTAATCCATACAATCAAGTTCCTATCTGAAAATGAAATGAAAGGGTAAGAGGTTGTTTGGAGTCATATACGGGTAGGGTTTCTATCAGTATCAATGATAACATTAAATTATCAACCAACATATTTTATTGAAAACAATCTAAATTGCTGTCATTCTTATTTCACTATAGTTGAAAATGTTAAAACTGATCTTTTACATGTTCTTAGAAGCACCAACTACTCCATAGGGCTAAAAGATCACTAGATTTATGAGAGCCCTCAGGAGCCTAAACCATCCAAGAGGTCAAAACTGTGAAACCTTTATCATCCTGCAGTATTACTTATACAGAAAAGTCCTATGCTATTACTGTCTATCTGTGACTATCTAAACAAGAAGTCTATTCTGTACTTCTAAGAACAGCAAAGAGTGTAGAAGGGACAGTTAAGGGGCAAAATTATTTTTGCACCTATCCCATTCTGTCCTACTTTTGACGTTCCAGCAGAAGCGGTCGAACTTTAAGCAGCCTGTTTTCAGCTTACTTTTATTATTCATACTTACCAGAAACTAGAATTTTCCTACTGAGGACTTCTACTTTAAGCGTCCTCTGCACCTTGAGACCTGTCCCCGTTTTGTGAAAAAATCCTCATAAAAATGGTTGTTTTCTTCCCTTCACCAGGGGTTTAATGTCTCTTTGCACTTAGCAATCAAATAAAAAAAAAAAGCAATACATCTTGACAGGCTGAGCCAATTCAAGGATTCTAAATACTGTAAAATAACTTCATTTTGTCACCTTAAAGGACTTATATTGTCCTCATTGTTGGAATGGAACAATTCAGTTTTGCTGTAGTATCTGAACAACTTTTTGCGCTGAGCTTGTGAAGAAATACGGGGGGCAGAGGTGCTTGTAGCCAAAGCAGGCTTCTGACACCTGCAATTCCTTTTATTGCAAAGGATGTGGGCAGCAGCTGGGAGGAGCTGCTCCATAGCTTCCAAGCTTTTTTTTTTCTGTGATAACAGAAGCAGAAAAACATTGCTCTGCAGAATCATAACATAGGCACTTTCACTAAAATAATTAGGACAGTTGGCACTTTGTCACCTGGTGAGATACTCGTTTGGGTAAGCGTAAATGTGGCATTGCTGATGGTACATTATCCCTATATTTGCCGTGTTTCAAAATGGCATAATTTAAGTTTTGCAAAATGTTAGGATTTGATCTAGGTATGAGAAAACAACAAGTTCAGAATTTCCAAACAGAAATTCCACATGAAAGATAAAATAAGATAGAGGTAGCTCTAGAGCTGCTTGAAGAAGCAGTCTTTGGCATCTGCATTTCACAGGTGATTAAGGGACAGTAATGCGATCTGTGGGCTGACATCCCAGCCCAGCCTTATCCCCATGGCCCAGCCTGGCCATACCAGGGCTGTATCCGATGCTGGTTCCCCTCACCGAGACGGATCCTGACCCCCACCCACCAGCTGATGTCCCAGTCAGGCCTTAGCCCTACCCTGCCCTGCCCACCCTGGGGGAGTCCCTACCACTCCACTTCTGGCCCCTGAGGAATTACTGTGCCAAATAGTTAACTTCTGTGGGATAATCTTTTTGAAGGTCTCAATTTGAGAATGACTTGGGTGACCAGCAAAGGAATTGGGTTAAAGTTAGAAACATTTCAATATTCACACAATTCTAATTGATATGAAGCATACTTTTTCTTTCTTATTTTACAGTTACTTTTTTGAGAACTGGCGTTCCTTAATTTTGTGTAATAAGCTATAAATTTAAGTGGTGTAGATAATTTGACATAATTCATCGTGAAATATCAAAACATATATAAAAAGCACAGTTAGTAGCATGCCAGAAGTAAGAGCCTGCGTGAAGTGGATCACAATATGTCTTTTATGATCACTGATTTTTTTTTTCCCCACAAAGCTAAACCTACACCCTCTAAGCATTTACTGCTGCATGCTCCTTCTGAGAACAACTAAAAATAGAGAATTCAGATAGCAGATCTGTTCTGATTCCAGAAAGAAATAAAATGAATATAAAAAGTTTCCAATAGCAACCTTTTTTTTTATTGTACTATTGTTGAGATCCTGCAGCATTTAAAGTGACACTCACAAATAAATGAAGGGTACAAGAAGCTTCTTCCTAGAACTGCTACAATTATATAACTCCTTGTTTACCTATGCATATAAAGAAAACAATTTTTATTTCCCATTCTCAACATTTTTCTCTTCTCTTTTGATAAAGTGACTGTTACTTTTCTGACAATGAAATGTTACTGGTTGTCCTGAGGTTTGATTTTGGAATACATGCCTTTGAATCTTCCAACGGCAGATGTATTTTGTAGCCTGTAATCAGAGCTGTGAGCTGGTCATGGGAAAGGTAAAATAATGCTTTATCCTTCTAAAAAGGAATTTGTTGGTATTCAAATTTGTCTGTGTAGCTCAGCAGCAGAATATACAAACCTTTCGTCATCAACAGTTTCTGTCAGGGAAGTTAATAGCAATGCTTGGGTAATGAGCACTCTGATTTCATTTATTCTATTCTAATACCTTATAGCATGCAGGTTCATTTATGGGACCATTTTATCATTAAGTAATACATTGTAATTCATCATAATTCATACTGGTTTTGTTGGTAGGGACTTCTAATGGTCATCTGTCATCTGTTTAAAAAAGCAGTGCTTTCAGAAAATTCAGAGATATTTGTAAAATCTATTCAAATGTATGAAAAATAAGAACATGTTACTCACATCCATGGGATTTTAAGACTAAATTCTGCTCTAAGTTATACTATAATTACTCTGGATATATTCTAGAATAACTGACAGGTGTAATTGGCTCTTTTCAGCCTCCACATTGTAAAACCTGGATCCTGAGAAATTCATGTAATGGTTTAGAGGAAACAGCCAATTCAACAAGCAGAAAAAATTATCCATTGTCTCGGAAAAAAGAAATAAAAATGCATCAAATTCTCACAAGAGACTCATCATCTTTCTGATTCATAGCAATTTACTGTTAAATAGTACTAATTCAACAAGTACAATGTTTAAAAAAGAGAGTTTTCAGCCGACTTCTGTTTTCTGCCTATACTATGGTTTTGTACCGTTTTTAGAAGGGTGCATTCAGTTCAGCAGTGGTTTTATTTTGATTTTTTCTTAGTTCTAGTCATCTGGGAAAGATATGTATGCATAGGTAAAACATATATGTGCACATGTGTTGTTGACTGGTGAATTCAGATGAGATGAGAACAATATAGTACCAAATCAAATCACAGGAGAATGACCCTAGTTTATATTACATATCATACAATTTATATTATAAATTGACTTGTTTTATTAAATGAGAGAATAGGATGATTCACCTTCTGAGTCCTGTACCATGGGTCTCGTCAACACTGTTCAGAGAAAAACCCCTCCTGATTTGTCATCTTTAATTTTTGAGAGCCTACATTCTCAATTCAGCTTTGAGAAAGGAGATTAGGTCTTTTCTTTCTTCTGCTAGCAAAAGCCATCCAGAGAATATAGCTTCAATTTGGCAGACATTCAAAAGTTTCAGGCTTTAGAAATGCTTGGATTAACAGACCAACAATCAAACAAGTTTTACAGTCCAATGAGAAAACAAATGCAGAAATGGATAATCAGCATAGGGTAGAAAACAAAGATCTGTTGCTGATTTGAAGCATATGCAATAATTGCACAGAAATAAGATTAGAATACATTCTACATTTTTAGAGACCCTCAAATAAGACTTGGTGAATATTTTATATCAGTTCATTTTTTTTAAATTTCCTGACCAAACTCCCACTAGTATGATTACTGCCATGCCTCAAACCCAATATTGTCTGAGATGTTTTTTACTCTACCTGAGTCTAGTCAAGAAGACAGACTGGAAGCTCATGTATTATGCCTGTCCCTTGGCTAACACAATGAATTTGAACAAGAAATCACCAGGACTAAATACATTCTCCTTAGAATCAGAAAGAAAGTTCTTCAGCTGAACATCTTTAAACTCAAATCCCCTGTAGATTACTAGACAAAAGGAATTTTAGAATATAAAATATTAAAACTATCTATCGGTGAATGCCATAGGACTTCCAGTGGAAAAATGTTGGAGCAAGACATATTCAATACATGTGTTGAAGGTTAAATTTCTCTGTATAAAATGGATATTGAGATTGTATTAACTGTTTACCAGTTCCTCTCCACGCTGAGACACTCTGAACGGGAAACTGGCAGTTCTCGCAGGTAACTTTTCACTGGGATTTTCCAAGAAATAGAATTACATTGGACCTACGATGCCAAGAAGTAAGAATGAGAACAGAAACAGCTTTGAAGTGCAGTATTTCTTTGAAATTGCCCTTGTGTTCTGAAAAAAATGGTAACGTTAATTCTGGAGACAAGCCCAGTGTCTCTTTGATGAAAGAATTACTTATGTTGGTACCAAGGTGAGTTTTTCAAGTGAGTTGATATTTGCCTTTGAACAAACTGCTTCACTTTTATCACCACTGTCACCAGGACCTTACTCATACTAATTAATTGCCTGCAAAGTACTCTGAAGATATAAAATAAGGGTTAATAATACCATTATTAATTTTCATTATTTTTTATGTAACATAGAAAATTCCTCTTATAAGAAGTAGTTCTTTTTTATTTCTGTATGGAAATATTGTGAAATAATATTTTATTAGGATTATATACACATACACACTTATTTTAAGCAACTATAGATTAACAATGCTAGGAATTACGTTAACCCTATGAAGTGAAACTGGTTTTGGTCCTGGTGTCAGTTAGAAACACACAGTTAAGAAACTCTGCCTAGGGCATTTCCTGGGGATTAATGAACTAATCGCCATTTGGGAGAGTTAGTTGCTTGAGGCAAAGCGGATCATTAATTCCTTAGGAAATATGTTAGGTCAGGTTTGGGGTTTTTTGTGGTTTGGTTTTTGGTGGTTTTTTGGTTTTTTTTTTTTTTTTTAATTCATTCAGAGAGTAAACTCTTATAAGTTTCCCTGGAAGCAACTTCATTTTTCCATTGTGCCAGAAGCACATTAAGTTTGAATGGGTGGTACTCCTATATTGGGTATTCATACAATATTTATAGCAAGCACAGCAGCATGAGAATTTTTTATTTTAATTCTTAATATTCTGTCCGAAATTGTAATGCTAATATATTATGTTTCTAGTCCTTCCCTGACAAAACATTTATAACACCTTAAATAATACCAAGAAGAACTACTGAATCTGCTAAGCAATGTAACAAGATCCGTTTCCAGGACGAAACCACACAGATCATCTGAGAAGATGCCAAAGAATTAACAATTACATTCGTTATTTCAACAAAATTAAAGGCCAGTTGCTGAAACTAAGTCCAAAATACTTGTGACAGCACAATTCCTGAATAACAGAAGGGTATCACTCAGATATTCAGAATTGTAGGTAACACAGGAAATGGTACTCAGCAGGAGCGAATCAAAAATGATTCATAATTTAAATCTCTATCTCTAACCTGCAAAATTCTTGTTTTAGGAAAGATAAAAAATCACATTGAACAAGATCAGATTTATTTGCCTTCTAAATAAAACTAAAAAGTAAATAGAAAACAATCAAAGTTTTATTATTTATTATATAAATCAATACATATGAGTTAGGTAGATGTGTTTTTTTTGTAGACCAGATTAATTAATATGAGGTTTTCTTTTCATCAACCAGTTTAAGTGGCTGCTTTGCAGCACTATGACAATGAGCAAAAGTCCCTCTCCTGGTAGATGTTGTCTGTTGGTTGGGAGAAGTGTTCACATTTCAGTGTTTATTCAATCTACCTAAACTGTTTGGAGCTTTATTACATCTTATGTAAATTATATGCAATTCCAGTGAAGTTATTCTGGTTTACTCTCCACTGAGAACATGTGAACATAGGACATTTTAGAGAAAATAAAAGGAGAATGTTTCTTATGCAGATCAGATTCCACCTGATAAAATAAATTATCACCAAGCTACTTCATCACCATGTTCTGTTTCACAGTTTTGCTTATTAGCTGTTTTGAGCGGAAAAAAAACATTAAAAAAAGGCAAAAACAATCATGCATTTTATATTGCAATATCTTTTGGTAATATATGGTGACTCAAAGGCAGAGAGACATCACCACAGTATGATCCCCATGATTTTAGGAATATATTAAAAAAATCATAGAATCGTCTAGGTTGGACTCCAACCACTAACCTAACACTGCCAAGTCCACCACTAAACATTGTCCCTAAGCACTACATCTACACGTCTTTTAAATCCCTCCAGGGATGGTGATTCAACCACTTCCCTGGGCAGCCTGTTCCAATGCTTGGTAACACTTTCGTGAAGAAATTTTTCCTAATGTCCAATCTAAATCTCCCCTGGCATTAACTTGAAGCTGTTCCCTCTTGTCATATCGCCTGTTACTTGGGAGAAGAGACAAACCCCCACCTTGCTACAACCTCCTTTCAGGTAATTGTAGTGAGTGATAAGTTCTCCACTCAGCCTCCTTTTCTCCATACTAAGCAACCCCAGCTCCCTCAGCCACTCCTCATAAGACTTGTACTCTAGACCCCTCACCAGCTTTGCTACCCTTCTCTGGACATGCTCCAGCACATCAATGTCTTTCTTGTAGTCAGGGGCCCAAAACCGAACACAGTATTCAAGGTGCGTCCTCACCAGTGCTGAATACAGCGGGACAATCACTTCCCTAGTCCTGCTCACCACACTATTCCTGATAGAAGCCAGGATGCTGTTGGCCTTCTTGGCCACCTGGGCACACTGCTGGCTCATATTCAGACAGCTGTTGACAAACACCCCCTGTTCCTTCTCTGCCAGGCAGCTTTCCAGCCACTCTTCCCCAAGCCTGTAGCGCTGCATGGGGTTGTTGTGACCCAGGTGCAGGAGCCAGCACTTAGCCTGTTGAATCTCATGCCATTGGCCTCGGCCCATCGATCCAGCCTGTCCAGATCCCTCTGGAGAGCCTTCCTACCCTCAAGCACGTTGATACTCCCGCCCAACTTGGTGTCATCTGCAAACTTACTGAGGGTGCACTCGATCCCCTCCTCCAGGTCGTTGATAAAGATATTAAACAGAACTGTCCCCAATATGGAGCCCTGGGCAGCACCACTTGTGACCAGCTGCCAACTAGATTTAACTCCTTTCACCACCACTCTTTGGGCCTGGCCATCCAGTCAGCTTTTTACCTAGTTAAGTGTATGCCCATCCAAGGCATGAGCAGCCAGTTTCTCCAGGAGAATGCTGTAGGAAACAGTGTCAAAGGCTTTATTAAAGTCCAGGTAAACAACATCCACGGCCTTTCCCTTATCGACTAAGCAGGTCACCTTGTCACAGAAGGAGATCGGGTTTCTCAAGCAGGACCTGCCTTTCATGAGCCCATGCTGACTGGGCCTGATCACCTCTTTGCCCTGCATGTACTGCGTAATGGCTCTCAGGATGATCTGTTCCACAATCTTCCCTGGCACTGAGGTCAGGCTGACAGGCCTGTAGTTCCCTGGATCCTCCTTCTGGCCCTTCTTGTGGACGGGTGTCACATTTGCTAACCTTCAGTCAACTGGGACCTCCTTAGTTAGCCAGCACTGCTGATACATGATGGAAAGTGGCTTGGTGAGCACTTCCACCAGCTCCCTCGGTATGTTGGGGTGGATCCTATCTGGTCCCACAGACTTGTGTGTGTCTAAGTGCTGTAGCAGATCCCTCACCATTTCCCCTTGGATTATGGGGGCTTCATTCCACTCCCTGACCTTATCTACTAGCTCACAGACCTGGGTACTCAGGGAACAACTGGTCTTACTACTAAAGACTGAGGCAAAGAAGGCCTTATCCTTTGTCACTGTGTTTCCCCCCACCCCATCTAATAAAGGATGGAGATTCTCCTTAGTCCTCCTTTCATTGCTAATGTATTTATAGAAACTTTTTTTATTGTTCTTAACAGCAGAAGCCAGGTTAAGTTCTAGTTGGGCTTTGCCCCTTCTAATTTTCTCCCTGCATAACCTCACAACATCTTTGTACCCCCATGAATGGCCTGCCCCTCCTTCCAAAGGCTATAAACTCCTTTTTTTTCATGGAGCGGCAACCATAGCTCTTGGTTCAACCAGGCCGGTCTTTTTTCCAACAGCTTGTTTTTTGGCACATGGGGACGGCCTGCTCCTGCGCCTTTAAGACTACCTTC
The DNA here is from genome assembly GCA_013397275.1 of Burhinus bistriatus. Classification (NCBI taxonomy): domain Eukaryota; kingdom Metazoa; phylum Chordata; class Aves; order Charadriiformes; family Burhinidae; genus Burhinus; species Burhinus bistriatus. Next base: position 28,384 of record VYXH01002069.1, read on the forward strand.
TTGAAAAACATCCAGTCTTCCTGTACTCCTTTGCCCTGTGGACTGCCTCCCAAGGGACTGTCAACCAGGCTCCTGAAAAGACCAAAGTCCACCTTACAGAAGTCCAAGGTAGCAGTCCTGCTGACCCCCCTCCTTGCTTCTCCCAAGAATCAAAAACTCTTATCATTTCATGATTGCTATGCCCAAGACGGCCTCCAACGATCACTTCCCCCACAAGTCCTTCTCTGTTCACAAAAAACAGGTCCAGGCACCCTCCTTAGTCGGCTCACTCACCACCTGCATCAGGAAGTTATCCTCAACACACTCCAGGAACCTCCTAGACTCTTCTCTCTCTGCTGTATTGTATTCCCAGCAGATGTCTGGCAAGTTGAAGTGCCCCATGAGGACAAGGGCTAGTGATTGTGAGACTTTTCCCAGCTGCTTATAGAATATTTCGTCTGCCTCTTTGTCCCGGCTGGGTGGTCTGTAACAGACTCCCACCACGATGTCTGCCTTGTTGGCCATCCCCCTGATTCTTACCCATAAACACTCAACCCTATTGTCACCATCATTAAGTTCTAGACATTCATAATGCTCCCTAACATACAGGGCCACCCCACCGCTTCTCCCCTTGCCTATCCCTTTTGGAGAGTTTATAGCCATCCATTGCAGCACTCTAGTCATGTGTGTCACCCTGCCATGTTTCTGTGATGGCAACTACATCACAGTTTTCCTGCTGCACAATGGCTTCCAGCTCCTCCTGTTTGCTGCCCATGCTGTGTGCATTGGTGTAGATGTACTTCAGTTGGACTAATGGTCCCACCACCTTTCTGCTGGGAGAAGCCCTGATTCCTACCTGATTATTTCCAGGCACAGTCATAGTTTCTAACCCATCAATGACCCTCACATCTCTGCTGCTGCATGGATCTCCATCCCCTACCTTCACTGAGACAGCAGACCAAAGGATCTCACTAGCATACCATCCCATAAACATTGACATGCCATCCCCAGGCTTATCTCTATTACATTACAGGTACAGGCTTATCTACAATACCTCATAGTAAAGTAGAATCATAGAATCATAGGTTCATTTAGGTTGGAAAAGACTCTTAAGATCATCAAGTCTGATTGTTAACCTAGTACTGCCAAGTCCACCACTAAACCATGTCCCTAAGCGCTACATCTACACGTCTTTTAAATACCTCCATGATGGTGATTCAACCACTTCCCTGGGCAGCCTGTTCCAATGCCTGGTAACACTTTCGTGAAGAAATTTTTCCTAATACCTAATCTAAAGCTCCCCTGGCATAACTTGAGGCTGTTTCCTATTGTCCTATCACTTGTTGCTTGGGAGAAGAGAATAACACCCACACCAGTACAACCTCCTTTCAGGTAGTTGTAGAGAGCAAGTGCTTTCATTTTTATTGAAAAAGTTTTCCCTTTTTTCACTTCATAACTCTATAATCATTGGACTGTTGTGGGAGCATATACTAACCTTTACAGATATTTTGCCAATTTTTCATCCAAAATATTTTGAATTATGAAGTAATTCTTCAATACAGTCTAACCACTAATAATGCTAATGTTAAAAGATCAATAAAAATTCCTTGTTCACGGGTTACTAAAGAAAACCTCCACAGATCAACAACATACTGCATGATTTGAGACCAGATCATCTGTCTCTGACCAGGTGGTGAACAACCAGTGTCTCTAATGCAATATGCAAGTGCCCTCACTTCTAAAAGCTGCCAAGAGCCTGATAACAAAGACTCTCTGCTGGTGATAAATTTAATTAAGTTTTAACTGGGTACAATGGAGAAGTTGAAATGATGTTTCATAATTCTGGCTCCTGGCCCTTTTCTTGCCCATCCCCAGATATTTGCTGGTGTCCTCAGAGAGCCCATCTGGACAGTCTTAAGAAAGAATTAGAAACACTGTGGCAGTAATTAATTTTTGTAAGTCTGTGAGAGAAATAGAAAACTAAATTCACAGAGTCCTCTTTATTTCCATCTCTAAAAGATAACATTTAGGCGAATGATATTTTTTACTAGAACAAGGAGACTGTGTCATTAGCAAATGTTCCCTTTGTTTATCTGGAATATTTTAATAAGCCTCTTAGGTTAATGAGCCATCTGAAAGTTTAATTCAAACCACTATCAAAAAGAAAACTAATCACTAGTAATATTTGGGTGTTCAGAAAACTTGAACACAAAACAGTTTAATTGCTATTGGAAAAATGCTACAGAGTTTAAAAAGGATGAAATCGGTAGGAGACTACAGAAATTGGGAAGGGAAGGGGAAATTTATATATATAAGAATTACTCTAAACCCAGCAGAAAATGAGTGAAAACATCAGCCTTTCTGCATGTTTCACTGATTCATCCTGTAGAATTTCATACAAAGATAGTAACTCTCTGGAAAGCTTCTATTATGTAAGTTAGTCACATCAGTTGGGTGATATAAGCTAACAAGGATCAACCGCCAACTGAATTGGTATTCTATGTTCAAAACCCAGTACCATTGTAGTGGAACTAGTTAAATGCTCATAGGTTAAGAGTGAGAAATGGGCATTTACTACTTCGTTCACAGATTATTGAGCTTACGATTGATTTAATTAGGCATTGCCTACATAGAAAAAATGGATAAACCAGTATCCCATAAGCACACAAATGTAATTTTACCAGTACAACACCACATTTGTCACTCTAAAAAAATTAATTCCCAAGTATTCATCACCTTTTGAGGAAAATATTCTACAGTGAATGAAAATTTCACTGACATAAGTCACATATAGCAATGTGTCAATAAGGGTGTGGAAGGAAATGATTGAATAAGGACAAGAGAGGTGTGGATTATAAAACATTGGAATTAATAAGACTTTTGATGTCACTGGACTATAATCCAAGTCCCTGGGCTTCAAAGAGAATAAGCAGAATAGAGAATGCATGTAATAATTATGAAAAGAGCAGGAGTAAGAGACTGGATGGTAACAGCTCTTTTATAGTCCTAAGTCAGACATCTACATACTCACTTTTGTGTCTATAAGCAGAACAATTACTAAAAGAAGAGTAGAAAGAAAAGGAATGGTCCTTAATTTATATCATACTGAGTTAGAGAAGGGAGAACATCGAGAAGTGATATAAGAAAAGAAATAATTGAAATACAATCATAGTCATTAAATACTACACCGTGAAGGAACTGTTAGTATTATATACCACTATCTTTCCGTTCTTACATCCTATTTTTTAATTTTTTTTTTTTCTTATTATTATGAATTAAGACCATGATGAGGTTTTATTGATTACTTTTTGATGGTATTGATGGTATTTTAGAATTTCTGGAACTGTTGTGGAACTTCCTCTTCATCACACTTAATATCACTGTGTAATTGGCTTTATTTGAATGAGTAGGTGGCACTCTACCTGAGTTTGAATTGGTACTTGGGGATCTGCGATTGCAAATTCTTCAGGGCAGATCTTCAACACTGTTCACAGCAACAAGTTATATAGTGTTGGTACTTGCTGAGTGGTTTTGAAATTCTGTTCCTAGCTCTAGGCTCTGACAATCTGGCTCTGAGCTTTTTTGTTGTTGTTGTTTGGGGAGGGGGGAGCTTCCTTTTTGTTTTTTTTGCTGTTGTTAATCTGGACCATGCAAGAAAGATATTGCAGTAACTATTATCAAACTCCTGTAAAACACAATTTCCTGATTAGAATAAAACTTGGTCAAAAGGCATTTCCTGTAGAATCTGTCAATGTGTTTGCTTAGAGTATATACAAATCTTTACTCTTATTACACAGTAGTGTGAGCAGGAGATTGGAGATAGCAAAAGACGCATGAGAATCTAAGAAATGTTCACCTTTTCTGCTTCTCTTTTATTCCTTACCTTTCCCTTCATACAGATCTCATACCAAAAGGATTATCTTCTGAGGACTCGAACTTCCTAATTTAGTTCAGTGATCATAGGTTTGAAAATTTTGCCAGTAATTAATAAAGGCAACACATTTCATAAAGGAACTACATGGGCTGCTCTTACTTGTTTTTCAGCAAAAACTCATGTTCTGAAGAAAATTTCTGATCATGTTTTAATGATTTCAATGAAAATGATTATTTGCAACCATTTGACTTTCCTTTAAATAGTGGTAACTTTCAGTCTTCTGTTTTACTTGGTAAAGTTTGAGTTATTTATGAGAAAATGACATAACGATAGGCTGTTCCATATCAACTTTAATCCTGGTGGTATCCTGACCTTATATTATCCTTGACATCATCCTATTAGACTGTTGCATTCAAAATAAAATGTCCTTGATTTGTACAGTGTGATTTAGCAGATATAAATGAAAAATACAGCATCTTACAAGAAAATAATTATGGAAAAAGAAACTTTCCAGCAAAAATAGCCATTGAGCTAAAAAAAGCTTCCTGTGCTCTTTTCTGTTCTTATGTGTGCAGTGAATCACCCAGAGAATTATGTGCAAGTTCACTGTTGTCGTGGTTTGGGCCAGATTGGCCCAATCCGGTGGAACGACAGATGCTCGCACTCTCTTGCTCCTCTCCCGAAGGGAGGCGAGAGAGAGAGACAAAAAGAGAGACTTAAGAGTTTAGAAGGAACTAAACTACTTTAATGAAATATTATTAATAAAATAATAAAAAGAAAACAATAAAATATCTACAAAACCGTATCAAGCTCCCAGGATGACAATCACGTCACCAGCAGGCACTGGGGAAGTCCCAGACTGGACTCAGTGACGGACGGGAACCGGATTCCGGATCTGGATTCAGGATCGGGATCAAAGGCAGACGCAGAGACAGAGTCCTCCTCGGACGCCGACCATTGAAGAAAGAGGGCTGGCCCTTTGATCCCTCAGCTTTTATACTGAGCATGAGGCAGATGGGATGGAATACCCTGTTGGTCAGTTTGGGGTCACCTGTCCTGTCCGCTCCTCCCCGCAGGTGTGACCCCTCTACGCTTTTCCGCTTCCGACCCTCCAACAAGGCAAGTAACAAAGTTGGCTGGCCTTGGCTGTTACAGCAATAAGGATAAGCAGAAGCCTCTCTGCACCCCATTCCTTGGCATCAACTATAAACACGGGTCTTATCACTCTGAGAGTGAACAGTTTTCTGCACAACATGCTGTTAATTTCAGCAGTTAGAAGAGGCCTAGCTAAAAAGTAAAGTTACTGAACAAAATTGGTCTTGTTTTACCTCAAACCAGGACAACTGTCAAAATTGCATTCCCTTTTTTATGGGTACCTGCAATAAGTTAATTTAGTACAGTACGCATTAAAAAAGTAGCAAATGAAATTCCACATCTGAAACGGAATGGGGTAACCTAAAGGAGGAAAAAGAAGTGACATAAAGGGAATAGATAATATAAAAAATAAACATTCAAAGTAGCTTTCCCCATCTATATCCACCAGGCTAATGGCACAGAATGAGTCATATGTCAGTACAATATCATATGTCATAGGCACAACTACAAAATATAGGTATCTTAAATCGATCTGCATTTGTGTACACCAAATAAAAATAAAGATACATACTTTTATTTAAAAGGTAGGTTTAATGTTGACAGACAAGTAAAAAAAAATCCTGGAGTATATCTATATGTCAATATCATCTTATTTACATCTCTCATGCTCACACTTTCATAGAAACTGTAATATATGGAATTTAAAAACTAAGAATATAACTCATAAAATTTTCTGGGTTTCTTTTTTTTAACTTTTTGAGATATTTATATAGAATTTAGGCAGCTGTCTGTCTAAATCTGAATTACAATGAAAATCTAGTCTGGAGAACAAGCTGCTTAGGACACACATGGCACCGAGGAACCTTGGGAACTGAAAATCTAAGAGGACTGCCTAATAGACTTGGAAGTAGAGAATTCTGTAAAATAAAACTGAGATCTTTCTTTGGGCTTCAAATGATGTTCGAATACCTACAGACCCATCAGGTGAATTACGTCCAGCCTATATTTTTTAGTATGCCCTAAGCATTTGTTAGCAAGTACCCTGCTGGCTCACTAATAATACAAACAACGGACTTGCATTCAAAGAGATTTTCTCCCACAGATTTCCTCCCACCTTTTTGTGACTTTTCAGTACTTATTTCAAGAGGTTGAACCAATCTAGTTTTTCATTTCAGTACTGCTTTAAGTTAGTTCTGACTGAAGCTGGCCTGGCTGAGTTCTATTTCACGTCAGTAACATTTCTTTTAATTGCTTTGATAAGCCCATTCTGGGGGTTTACTCCATCAAAATGCGGGGGACGCCAGTGCTGAAGTACAGGCAGTCTTTGTTTCTCAGAACAATATTTCAACATCTCTTCAGTTTCCTAAATCCAGCACAAGGGAGTTAGGAACGTAAACGAAGCTGAACTGCAGCGCTACATGTCTATCAACGCCACAATACTGATCAACGTAATGGGGGGGTGAGGGGGCAGAGGAGGCAGAGAATCTCTTTTCACACTCTGCACTTTCCACAGCACATGAATATGGTGGTGCATACACATGCACAGTGATGTTCATCAACGACAGACCTTGGATTGACCAGGCCTTTGCAGGATCTTCTGTCAGAAACAAAGGCAGCTGTAGAAGAGTAAGAACTCACTTGGAATGTTTTCCCTGAAGATCTTCTTAGGGACAAAACCAAAATAATACCAGGCTAAGGTAAAGAAAAAGAAGGTTCACACTGCACATGATGGCAAATCTGACAGTGAAACAGAGAGAATGACGTTAGGATGAAAAGGCAGGTGTTAACATGAGGCTGCTCTGCAGGGCTTAGTAAACACAGAGACTTCATGCTGATTCAGATCCTGCCAGGAGATGTCAGTTTTTAGTTGAATCAGTAACTGGACAAGTGTGTTATGCTGATTTCTGATTTTAGTTCAGCAGGGACTTCAAAATACCTTTTAACTTTTTTTTTTGATTCAAGAAAAGAACAACTATTAAAGCAAATTTATAGTTGATGCACATATTTCAAATCAATTTTCCTTCTAACAATATTCCTTCTAACCTCTGACCTGGGGAGAGACAGGTTGTTAAAAGACACAAAGGACTAGATTAATGTGTGAATATTGTCAGAACTGTTTTAAAGTTCAGTAAAGCTGCTTTTATTTTTTAGCTTCTTTATTTAACATCTCACTTCCACACTTTTTTTTACTGAAAGGATATTTTCACATGTAGAAGAGGCTGGTGCTTCAGTTAATCCAAATGTGCCCCACCTTAGAACAATAAACTGTTGCGCCCAAGCAATTTCAGAGATTTCAAGAAAAAAACCCCTCATGGTTAAAATAGTTAATTTTCTTTTAATTTATATTTAGTTTAGTTATAAGCTGCTATATTCCATATGACAGGATGAATGATGAAAATATCACAACATTATCTTAAAGGAAAACTCAGAGAATATTTCACATTGGCCTTCCAGGCATGTTACAATTTGTTCATAACAATGAATTTGCCGCAGCAAGTGTCTTCATCTTCTAGGTACTGTGACTATAGCACTAATTACCATCTCGTAAGACTGTAGTGTATTCACCATGGCAATGTTAGTATGTTAACATTCACTGCTTTTGCAACACAGAATGTTGAATTTTTTATGGTGTACTTTGTGAATTAAATTAAAATGCTTTCATTATTTCAGGGATGCTGTTTTCTAGGATTTCAGCTTTTAAAAAAGCATAAACATGACTTTTAATAGTCGTGCATATTTTAATATTCAGTCATTCCTTAAAAACACTGATATTTCTATCTTAATCAAAAGAATTAGAGGGACAGCATTATACGTTATCCAGATTTTCATTTAAAGATAGCTTTCCTTCAAAACATTAAAAGTAATATTTCAACATTCCCAGAAAATTCGACCTGAAAAAAACCAAGAAACGGCAATGTTCACTGCAGCATGAAGAAGGATATTCTCAAGCATATTAGAATATAGTTAGATTTTAAAAACTACTCAGTTTAAAGTTTTAAACTACTCAGTTTAAACTCTTTCTTCTATTTGTTTGAAAAACAATCCAGAAAAAAATTTGTATCTTTTCCCTTGCCCTCTGTTTAGGTACAATATCTTGGATAGCATTTGTATTGGGGTACTGGTGCCCAGGCAATGAAATGGGCCAGGGCAACACTACTAATTACAAGACTTCCATATTACATAAAACTGGAAATTGAGCCATATATTTCCAAATGGACTGTGAGATTTACAGGAGACAGTAAAATTATCATTTACTGATTAACAGTATGTTACATTTATCTACTAAATAAAACAGCAGTCAACACGCTGACAAGTATATTCAGATAATTAATAATCACCCAAAGAAATCACAGCTAGGCATCCAGGCCAAACCTTAAATAAGGGTTTGAGATTACTTTCTGGATAACGTATTTCTTTCCAACGTAATTTTTTCTGAAGAGGTTTGATTGTCCATGTTCCCACTGTCAGCCATTGGGTGGACAGTTGCTCCTTCAATTATGTTAGGAGCACTCTAAGTTAGCATTCAACAAATTTCCAGTCAATAGAGAGCAACATTTTTCCTTTATTTGCATGTTTGTTGCCCCTTGTATAGAAAGTCCAAACATTCATAATTTCTAAATCCAAAGTTATTGTGATTATCTAGTCTTAACTGCACAGTTTTATTTCAAATCATAAGATTATTGCAAGTTATTTTTTATTACAAAAAAGTAATTCAATGTACCAGAGTATATTCAATGAAAAATTAAATAATTTATGTCTTCTGATGATGGGCTTATTTTAATTTGATTTAAATTAACATGTTAGATATTAATTACATATCATGGATCCAGATACTGAAAAGATCCACAGACAAAACTTGATCTATAAAGCGTGATTTAGAAGGCAGTGGTTCTCCAAAATACAAATCCCAAATACTTCATTCATTATTCAAGGTAAGATAGCAGAATGGTCTAAAACAAATAACTGTAGTAAAATAGGTGGTAATAGTCAGTGAAACTACACATCAATTTTGCAGGGACTGCAGTAAGTAAACACAGGCGGTCCTAGGAAAATATTATTTGTGTATGACTAATATGACTTAGCTGCTTAATTTTTGTTTGTGAAGCTATGCCAATGTATATCAGTTTGGACAAGTATCATTCTATCCTACTTTTTATCTCACTTCTTTATTTTGTTTTTCCCCAAAATCCTGGTTGACTGACATAGAAAGGTGAAGCAGGCAGGATCTAGTTAAATGATAGAAGCCATCATTAGCTAATGTAAACTAGTAAAGGTGTTTTGATGAGAGTTAAATTATGCTGATCTTCACCAGCTGAAGTGATGACCTATTTTTTCTACAGTACTCTTAATAGTGAGTGCAGTACCAATATGAGAAGGATGTAAAACTGAAAAGCATTCAGAAAAGAACTACAAATTTGATTGAGAAGATGAAGGGAGTTTATGAAGAAAGTTTAAATTGTTTAAATACGTATACTCAGATAAATGTAATATGGTAAATATTTACACATATTTACACATTATAAAAAGAAAAGGAAAATAAGTGCTTATGATTACAAATTAAATTGCATTTAATGATCATGGGCATAGAAATGGGCATTCTGCTGTATCTGAGCAGTGCCTGGCATTGCAAGGAACTCTGCTTCTTAGGGTCTCCAGCTTGTAGCCTTATAGAACTAACAATAATAACAGCAGTACCAAAGGACGCTTGCAGGAATGAGTGGGTAATGAGCTGAGAAAATTAAAGCTTAGTATCAGAAATAAAACCTATACAAGCTCAACAGAGACTAAATATTTTTTCTATATATAAATAGTACAATTCTACATTAAGCCTTACAACTGAAATGTTTGGGTTTTTTAAAATTTAAATATACTGTAAGAATACTGTTAATAAAACACAATAACTGTTTATTTTGTTTTGCTTTTGTTTAGTAGAAATCATAGAATCATAGAAGAGTTTAGGCTGGAAGGGACTTTTAGGCATCATTTCATCAAACCATCTGTTGAAAGCATAGCCCTAGGCCATGTTATGCAGGGCCACGTCATGCCGAGTCTTGCATTTTTGGACAGTCTTTTCCACTGTTTGGTTGTTCTTGCAGTGAAGAATTCGTATCCAGGCAGAATCTCCCCTGCAGCTACTTGTGCCTGTTGCTTCTCATCACCTGCAACCTTGTGGAGAGAGTACCTCCATTTCTATATAAATGCCTTTTAGATACCTGAAGACTGATTAGTTCCCATTGTTCCCTTGGGTGAACAAACCCAATTCCTCCACTTTTCTTCATGTGTCAAATTCTCAAACCTTATAAGCAACTTAGTGACCCTCTGTTAGACTCTTTACGATTTTTCAATGTCTCTCTTGAACTTGCAGGACCAAAACTGGACATAGGATCAGATGTAGCCGAGCAAATACTGCGTAGAGTTGGGAATAATTACACCCCTTGAACTGCTGGCTATACTCTTGCTGATGCAGCTCAGGACACGGTTTGCCTTTATTGCTGTAAAGACACACTGCTGACTCGTGTTTAATTGACAGTCCACCAGGATGCCAAGGTAGTTTTCAGCAGAACCACACCCTAGACAGTTACACTGCAGCTTGTACTTTTGCTTGGGATTATTTATTCAGTCCCAGGTACAGGGATTCACAATTACCTTTGTTAAACCTCATGTAATTTTTGTTAGCCCCAACTTTCAGCTTGCCAAGCCTTCTCTGTATAGTGGCTGTTCCTTCTGGCATATCTACCTCTCCTCTCAGTTTGGTGTCATTCACAAATTTCATCAGAGTACGTCCATCTTGTCATCCAGATTGCTTATACAGGTACTGAATAATATTGGACCCTATACTGACCTGTGAGAAGCTCCATTTGGGACTGGTCACCAGTTCAACTATGAGCTTGGCAGTTGAGCCAATTTTTCACCTATCGTCAGACCGTATCTTATCACTTTATCAAGAAGGATTTTGTAGGACAGCATGTCAAACACCTTGCTAAAATCAAGGTACAGCCCTACTGTTACACACTGAGCAAGTTATTACATCACAGAAGGGAATCGGGTAGGTCAACTTACCATGTTGATTTTTTCCAGTCACTTTATGGTCCTTCACATACTGCTAAGATCTTCCATAATTTTTCCAGGGACTAAACCAAGCTTTGTGCAAATTTCTCTAAAAACTACAAAGTGGACAGTTGAATGGGCAGACAGCAAGTGTGTAAATGAACAGCCAAAGTTGCTTGAGCCAGGGAAAATAAGAACAGTGCTCAATATCCAGGACAAGTAGTAAGCTGTTCTTTCTAGGAAAACAGCAGAATCTCCAGGGGAGAACTCTACTTTCACAGCCAATTAAATATTAAGAAAAAATTCTGACTAAAACCGTATAACTGCAACCATCTGCATTGCATATACTCAGCAGCCATGACTTGGTGTGAATACTGTGCATGTGATCATAGAAATGATGCATATGCTACACTTTCATCAGGCAACTGATAAAAATTGGTTAAATCACGTTAGACAGAAAAAAATAATGGAAACTCTTGACATATTCTGAAAGCTTTTCCTCTGAGCAATAAATACATTTAGAGGCAAGACCCCTAGCTATTTGCCATTTTAGAGTTGCAGAATTGTCTACCTATGCATCATCTGACATTGAATTCAATGGATTATTAAAAAGTTCATGTTTTTATTCTGCGGTTGCACAAGTTTTATATGGGAGTCCAGTCTACCACAGTTTTGCAGTTAGATTTACCACCTCTTTGGGATTCAAAGCAGCTGATGAAAGAATTAAATTAGCAACCACATTGTCGAAGGATATATTTCAGGAAGAAACTTTTGCATATTTAAAGGCAATAATAATGACCTCTTACTGAAATATTTAATAATTACTCTTGCTACCAGCGGCTTCTTTACCAGTTCAGGGTTCTCATAGTATTAAAGAAAGAAAGTATGCTCAAAGAAAATAAAGATTTGATCTCTTTTCCACCTTCCTTTTCTATTTCTTTTCTTTTTCTTCTCTTTTTTAAACAACTTTAGAATTGCACTGCTTCATTTATGTTTTCTATTTTTAATGGATATTTAATGATCAGTGGCTTTGCAAAATGAGGGTCTTGATCCAACTATATCTTGATATTATTTCTACTTTGTCTAAACTGTATATGTTCAGAAAATTTAAGGTAAACGATTTATGTTATGAACATTTTTGCATGTTATATAGTAATTTATATGAAAGCAAAGCAAGCTCAAACTGGTGTAAAACAAACTTGGGTAAAGATCTTGGGTAAAGAGAGAGGATTTTTTGACCATAAATTTTGCAAAAGACCACTTTAGTTTTGCCTATGCAAAACCAGCACCAAATTGCTTTGATCTAAGTTCTTATCTATTTTTGTTATTGAGAACCATTCCTGATTTCAAGAGAAACTCTGAATTCAGCTTGCAGTGTACCTCTGCTGTTAACACAGGCTGTATTTTACTCAAAGATTAAAATGTCCCTTTTTAACAGGTGCAAAAAAAACAGCAGAAGTTTTTATGAGTCTGAAATTTGAACCAAGTGAAAATGTTCATTACAGCAGTCTATAAAGAAAACTAAACAGACACAGAATTTTCTAAACTGAAAAAAGTGCAAATTTGTTTCAGTTGTAATGGAACTTCCAGACTGAGATTGTGGTGGGTCAACATGCTCACTCAGCTGCTCTCTCACTCTTCTTCCTCAACAGGACAGGTATAGAGAATGAAATGAAAAAAGTCATGGGTTGAGATAAAGACAGGGAAATCACTTACCAAGTACCATCACATGGAAAACAGGCTCAACTTGGGGAAGATTAATTTAGTTTAGTGTCAATTAAAAATAAAGCAGAATGGTGAGAAAGACAAAACCTAAAAATTATTTAGTGTCACTCCTGACACAGAACTCCACATGAATAAAAGATACATATATATATAGGGAGCGTATACTTACAATGATGAATTGTTAAATAAGGAACAGAGTTTCATCAATACAGACACCAAGCACAGTCATGTAAGTATGACAGTAATACGTACCTTAGACATAAGATGACTTTGCTAATGCTATGTAGCTATATATTTAGATATTTTAGTCCAACAAATTAATTATGCTAAAAGCTAACCAACTATACTTTGTTTGTAGGGTCAGATTGATTAACAAAGCATAGAGCTCTAAAATGATTACTTACTGTGCCTAAAATGTTTTGGGGAGAAGAGCAGAAGACATGGATGAAAAGTGTCCACATACGCACACAAAAAAAGTTATTGGAAGCAAAAAGGGAACAAAGTTATCAACTTATCTATCAAAAATGGTGCTTCCTGAACTTTCATAGAAGTAAATTTGCCAGAAGTAGTCTTTTGATTCTGTCATAGCTAGATTGTTTGAAAGTATGTCTGTAGCTCTCATTTGCACATTTGCCATATTAGACAAGTATAGATGAGAAAAATTACCTATTTTTTGAAATTATGGTCAGTAGATACAATATACTTCAAAGAAATGCATTTGATTCCTTGTCATCTAGAACATTAGTTGATTTATTTTCTTTTTGGTTTCTTGATTCTATATTCTAAACTGGCTGGTGGGTTTGCTTTACCTGAATGTCCTGATTCTGGCGGGGACAGGGTTAATTTTCCCAAGGATCTGGCACGGGACACAGGTGTTCCATACCTTGTGAGCCATTCCCAGTCCACAGCCGGGGAGCTGGCCGAGAAAAGGGGCAGGAAGTCGCTGCTTGGAGGGGGCTGGGGCTTCTCGCATCCGGCTGGGTGAGCAGTGGTACAGTAATCATGTTTTGTACATTCCTCCATCAGTATTATTGCTGTTGGTTTCCTTTTTTCTTCTCTGTTCTTTTAAACTGCCTTTGTCTGAACCCACGAGTTTTGCCTTTTTTCTTCCTGTTCTTTCCCCCGTTCCACAGCTGGGAGTGGGTTTGAGCAAAGCAGCTGCGTGGTTCTGTGTCGCCGGCTGGAGCTAAACCACGACACTGAGTTTGAATTTGTACGCTCCAGTTGATCATAATAGTTTTACCTTTTCTGTCATCAAAAGTACTCTACAAATTTATAATATGTATTTTTTCACTTGCATGCTTTTAATTAAGCAAAATTGCTAAGTAATATCTATACACTGAGTCTTGTTCTTTAAAATAACTTAAGGATTAGTGGTGAAAATGTTACTGTTTAAAAATGTATATAACCTGTAAAAGCAAGAAAATTAGAGAAGCCTGTGAAAGTGTTGCTCTTTTCAATGATCACAGAATCCTTTGGTCTGTAATATGAAAAAAGCAGAGAAAGTATGACTTGAGAAATTAAAAGACAACATAAGAGATAAGGAGAGAGAATGAAGAAAAAAATCAATTTTCTAAATCACTGTATGAAGAAAGAAAATGTGCAAAACCCACTATGCAATTTTACACACTGTACTGTACCCTGCAGAGGGCTGGATTTTTTGGAACACAACAGAAAATGAATTTGTTCTTGGATTTGGTTCAGAGAGAATCATGAGAGCAATTTACTTCTGATATAGTTCCAGTAAAAAGCTATTATGTTGATTGCCATAAAGTTCATCAGTTTAAATATGTAACTTTTATTCCTGACTCATCACTTAGGTAAAAATACTCATTCACTATGACAAAAATGTCCCAAATAAAGGCAACAATTATTTGAGGATCTACCTTCCAATTGCCCGCTCATAAAATCCAGTGTCTCTTAAAATGAGAGTGGGTTCAGGATTCCAGTACTTTCTTGCAAACAGTCAATCAAGCTCTATCTCATTTCGTGAATACAACTGGTACTATTTTAGTCTTCGTCCCAGTTAACTCCATTTCATCTCTCTCAAACTTTCTCTGGTATTTCCTATTACTCAGATGGTCAGTGATTGATGTGTTAGAATTTTAAATCCTGAGGCAACTCTTTCATTACCCAAGGCATGATCTGCAGAAGACATTGGGAGTCATGCAATCTCACTCTAAATCTACATGGGATAGAAATATAGTCTCATGCCAACTGTCTGATGTAGATGAAAGCAGATAAAAATGGCATAGGAATCTATAACAAAATCATTATGATATTTTTAGTTGTTTGCTATCAGAAACCAAGGACAATCCATGATGCAGTGGGGCATAGATAATACACAGTGAATTGCTAACTAACATCATACAGAGTATAGGGCATTCTCTGGACAACCAGAAGTCCAGGAGATGGAGTAACTATGTCTTTTGGAAAATACTTTCTGGAAAACATCCAACATTATTTTGTTGGAATATTTCCAACAGTTTGATTCTTGCTTTCTGATGACACTACTGACTGATCATAGCAGCAATGACAGAGCTTTTAGATTACAACTATGTATTGGCCTTGAAGTAACGTGCAATTCAAACATCACTCTAGAGCTTTGTATTAGGAAATTGTGCATCATAACCGCGTGGGTTAAAGTGATTGTAAAGTGCTGTTAAAATCTTAAAGTATGCAAGTATCAGCAATGCTTATAATCTACATAGGGTAAGTTTTTAAAATGCAAAATCAAAAACAGAGGTAAGAAGAAAAATAATTAAAAAAATTCCTAATGTTGCCATTCCTTTCTAAATTTCCTTTAACTTCATGAAATTCAACAAGGTCAGTGCAAGGTCTTGCACTTGTGTTGGGAAAATCACCAATACCAATACAGAGTGGGTGATGAATCAATTGAGAGCAGCCCTACAGAGAAGGACTTAGGGATACTGGTGGATGAAAAATTGGATATGAGCTGGTAATGTGCACTTGCAGCCATATCCTGGGCTGCATCAAAAGAAGCGTGGCCAGCAGGTCGAGGCAGGTGATTCTGCCCCTCTACTCTGCTCTGGTGAGACACCACCTGCAGTACTGCATCCAGCTCTGGAGTCCTCAGCACAGGAAAGACATGGACCTGTAGGAGTGAGTCCACAGGAGGGACACAAAAGTGATCAGAGGGCTGTAACACCTCTTCTATGAGGACAGGCTGAGAGCTCTGGGGGTTTTTAGCCTGGAGAAGAGAAGGCTCCAGGGAGACTTTATTGCATCCTTTCAATACTTAAAGGGGGCTTATAAGAAAGACAGAGACTTTTGACCATAGCCTGTAGTGACAGGGCAAGAGGTAATGGTTTTAAACTGGAAGAGGGTAGATTCAGATTAGATATAAGGAAGAAATTTTTTACAATGAGGGTGGCGAGAGCCTGGAACAGGTTGCCCAAGTTGTGGATGCCCCATTCCTGGAAGTGTTCAAGGTCAAGCTGGATGGGGCTTTCAGTAATCTGATCTAGTGGAAGGCATTCTTATCCATGGCAGAAGGCTTGAACTAGATGATCTTTAAAAATCCTTCCAACTCAAACCATTCTGTGATTTTATGATTCTACAATAGATGGAAACGTTTACCTTGAGAGACATAGAGCTGTGAGACGTTATCATATTAAAATTTAACTGATAACCTTACTGTATTCTGATTGCATAATTTCTAATCCTTCACAGCATTTGATCACAGAATTCTTAAGTACGAGAATGATTCAGGAGAGGAAATCAATGAGGTGACGCGTGTTCAAAGATGTACATGTAATTGAATGCTATGCTGGAGGATAACATGCTTTCCCAGGAACGTGTAGTATGAAACCTCTAAGCGTGCTGGAAGATTCCTAAGCACATACCCTTGGGGGTTTAGTTGCCAGGGCTGGGGGCGAGCTCGATGCCAGCATGGCTGAGGGCAGCCCTATCCTGCTGGTGGCCACGGTAAGAGGGCCTCCTGGGCACCCTGTGGGGAGGTTGTTGCCAGGGCCATCTCCCTGTCTGTGGGTGCTGCTTTTGGCGAAGGCGCTGATGCTATGGCTCTCACTAAGGGTAATGTGGTGCAGGTAGTAATCTTTCTTCCTTTAGCATTTGGGTAACCATTCTGTTGAAACCTCTTGGCTTGCCTACATTCCGTACTGTAGTTAATATGGCTACATTTAACATCGTAATATTTCTCATCTTTCTTTTCCCTCAGTGAAGAACATTTATGCCGGTAGATTGATATTTATCTGACAAAATATTTCAGAAATAGAAGTATTTGTTAGCAGTAATTGACTATACATTTCTGAATTTCTGTGTGTTTATTATTTATAAAGATTGTTGGATGATTTGACTGACTCATTTTCAGAGCAAATTACGTAGGCTCTTCAGTTCAAGTAACACTTCGTCATAGCACAGAGACCAGTGGGACAACAGAACTTTTATATGTTGGAAAATGAATTCTAAATTATGGCAGACAGTGAGTATTTTGAACACTTCCATTCTTCTATGAAACGTATTGGGACAGTTGAAATTATCAAGTGCTGTCATGAACATTAGTATTATCTAAATATTAATGAATATTAATAGTATAAAGCCAATGAATCATATATAAATGACTCTCTGTCGATATATCTTTTTCTGCAGTTATTAAGCCAGTGTTAACATTAGCAAATACTGTAAAATACCCAAGGTACATTAAAGAGAAAAGGAAACCTGTGATAAGTTCCTGTCAATTTTTATACATGCTTTTAAAACTTTTAATTTTGGGTTTGTTCTCTGTGCATCCATCATTGACATCCATCAAATAAACTATTTCTTTCATTCTTTCTTTTTTTCTTAATTTATCTGTAGTTTTGTAAAGATAATGAAATAAATACAGATTCATATTGGAGTACAGTGTTCAGCTCTGGGGCCCCAAGCATAAGAAGGACATGGACCTGTTGGAGTGAGTCCAGAGGAGGGCTACGAAGATGATCAGAGGATTAGAGCACCTGTGCTGTGAAGACAGGCTGAGAGAGTTGGGGTTGTTCAGCCTGGAGAAGAGAAGGCTCCAGGGACATTATAGCAGCTATCCAGTACTTAAAAACGGCCTACAGGAAAGATGGGGAGGGACTCTTTATCAGGGAGTGTAGCAATAGGACAAGAGGTGATGGCTTAAGACTGAAATGAGGTAGATTTAGGTAAGATATTAGGAAGAAAATCTTTACAATGAGGGTGGTGAGACACTGGAACAGGCTGCTCAGAGGAGATGTGGATGCCCGATCCCTGGAAGTGATCAAGGCCAGGTTGGATGGGGCGTTGAGCAACCTAGTCTAGTGGACCGTGTCCCTGCCCATGGCAGGAGGATTGGCAGTAGATGATCTTTAAGGTCTCTTCCAACCCAAACCATTCTATGATTCTATGGTTCATACGGCCATAACAAGAATGCCTAGCTGTGATAGGCTATGATATATTACTGACACTTACCTACAAGAGGATAAGTTTTGTTTTACTGTAGGTATAAACAAGCCTTCATGCCACATGAGGCAATGGATTAGGTACAGTATTGCATGCAATTGCATTGCCAAGTCCTACAGTCATTAAATGCTCAACAGTAGCCCATCACATGCCTTGAAACAGTACAATCTGCTTTATTAAGAAATAGAATACTCTTAGGACACCTCTCAACCGCTTCAAGAAGTTTCTTGGAAGTTAAAAGATCTGCTAGTTACTAGTAGAAAAGAAACAACATCTGTGATAGTTCAGTGTCTTTCAATTGCACTGCAATGTCAGCACTGGAACTGCGCCCAGGTCTCAGTAGCTGTTCTCTAAAATGTACCATAAATTACACCTTAGTTTAAAGTACACACTTTCAGTGTTATTGAAATGTTATTATGCTCAAATGTAGCCATTGAGGTTTTTTGGTAAAGGAAAAAAAAGGTGTCAGAATGCAAACGAAGACAGGGACAAATTTCATCTCATTTTTTATACTCTGTAATTTTATTCATGTCTTTGCTTTGAATGAGATAGAAGTCAGGGCAGTATTTGTTAGTGTGTCCTTAAATGTACAGAGAAAACCTGATATTTCGAACAGATACAGAACCCATTTTAGAAATTATTTCAAACTCCATCATCTGTTCCTTTTGTCATTTGACCTATTTAGTCAGATACAGAGTTCCCTCCTTATCCCCCCACCTGGTATCTTTAAAATTACTTCAGAATGCTCTGCCACAGTCAAAACCAATAGACTGAAGCAATACATTAAAAAGAACAACTTCACACTTCAAAGGATTCTACTATATTGGATGTAATTGTCTTCACAAATTCTTCTGACATACTATTGGCAAAGTCACCTAAATTTGACTCTTTTCAAAAAGTATTATTTCTTCCATCTTAGCGTTTGCCATTGAAATGTCATTAGGATCCTGATTTTTTTTTTTTCTTTATATACATTATGTTAACTTATTTTTGTAAAAACAGAATGTTTAAACGTGGAATGTAAAACAGCTATTACTTGGTAATAGTGTATCAGCTGCTTCAACTAATTTTTCCGTAGGTGAAAATCAGCAGTAAAAGCAAATTCGTGATTCATATCAACCCTCTTCTACTGGAGGAATCTAGGAGAACATCATAAAAATTTTAGCCAATTATTGCTTTTATTTGCAGAAGTGAAAATGCTCTTATTTGTCATGGCTTCTATAGGACGCAGGAGAGTGAATACATGAAGGAAGGTGCATGAAAGTTCAGTATGGAAAAATATAGCATCCTGTGAACATATTTTCTCATCTCCCCTGTGACGGATGTAAACTTTTAACAGTGATTTATTGATACTTTATTTTGATCCGATTATTGAGGAGTTTTGAAGCATAAAGACTAGAAGCAGTTGAAAACACAGAAAGAAATTACATTATCTAGCAAGGTCCATTGTAAATACTTGGGAATTTATATTGGGCAAGTTTACAGCCGGTGATTGTAAAGAACTTAAACACATTTTCGTCAGCTACTAAAATGGCTTGGTCAAGGAGGAGGAGGAAAAGAACTGTATCCTATTTCTGGATGGATGATAAAGTTTCTTATGAGAAAAAGAAGGTAGTTGTTAAGGGGTTATTCTGACTGTTGGAGGTGTAATAACCTAAAAAGTTCAGACCTGCTTAGATTATCATCAGTAGACAGTCTGTAAGATCTGTAGCATCCTACTTCAGATTAAAAAAAGTCACCTGCTAATTTACCTTCTCAAGAATCAGAAAGAAAAATCCAGTACGCTCTTCAATAATAACATCCAAATACATACAGATGATTAAAGCACTACTCCTGGGCATCTTTTATTCCATTCTCTTTGGTTTTTTTTCATCCAAATCACACTGAAACAATTCCTGCTGTGCTATAGTGCTGAAGAATTACACGTGATTCCTGCAATAGACACAGGATTTTAAATTTCCATCTGCCAGCTGAATCCTATAGCTACTGTCGTATTGTTACAAGATAAGATAGATCCCTTTACAGATTGTTTTGTGTGTATGTGCATGCACACAGTTCTATTCATCTAATGATACCTGCAATATATCCTTCCCTGTGTTTTGTAATGAGAGTAGGACCGTGTTTGCTTAGAACTTGCTTAGCTCTTCCATTTATTGTAATGGTTTGCAATTACATGTCTGAATTTTACTAATGTTGCTTATGATTTCTAAACCAACTTATTTAATCAACAGTGTTTGAAGTGATGAGGGGGAAGGATGGAACAACGGGCTCATTTGTAGAATACTTGTTTTCCATTACTATTTGTGAATCATATTTTACTAACAAGTGAAGAAATTAGATAATCAATTTGATATATTATTACCCATGCGTAATGAACTATAGTCTCAGTATGTGATTTTTAAATTACTTAGATCTATAATATTCACAGTTACTCATATATGTTTCTGATGATTTGGGAAATCACTTACTTGGTTCAAACAAGCAAATGAGAGATACTCTGGCCCTTACTGAATTGAAATGTAGGTACAAATATGTCTATGGCAATTCATATGTAGGTTATACCAAAAATCTCACAAGACGACTCAAAACAAAAACAAGAATTGTTTCCTTCTGAAAATAGTGCAGGTAGAAAAACTGTATGAAAAATGAAAATGGTTTAAAAAATCATTTCTCAAATATCAACAATACTGATTTTGTAAAGCTGTTAGAAATTAGCATATATGAAAATTAAACTTCCTTAAAATATTATAATTTTAGATGTTGGTGTTGACATTCAAAAATAAGATAAACATCCATTGGAAGTGTATCATCTGTCACTCAAAAAATTTCCAGATGTTCTACAACGCCATCATAATTCTTTTTCATAACTTATCATTTACATGGACATGTTAAAAACAATAATTAGAAGAACTCAAGTTCCTTCTAAATGTTTCAAATAAATGTTTAAAAGAAATGTTGCAATATTTTCTGACACTGATTACCATTTTAATAACTGCTTGGATCTTATACAGAGCATCTATTTAAAAAAAAAAACCAAACAAACAAAAACCAAAAAACCACACACAAACTGTGGAACAGCAGTTGTTTCATAAATGAGAACTTAGACACTAAAATAAATGGATTTTTTGGCTTTAAATGACATACAAATGTTTCTTGTAACTGGTTGTCTACCTCATTCTTTTAGTACCTATAGTAACAAATCTCTGCAGAAACATCATTAAAGGCAATTAGATCTGATGTGAATCTGATCATAATTTAATAGTGTTATGCATCAAACAAATTATACATGTGAAATCATGACTGTAACAACATATGTAGTAATATTCTGCCACTGATTTCACAGAATCATAGAATACCAGGTTGGAAGGGACCTCAAGGGTCATCTGGTCTAACCTTTCTTGGCAAAAGCACCATCTAGACAAGATGGCCCAGCACCCTGTCTAGCTGAATCTTAGAAGTGTCCAATGATGGGGAATCCACCGCTTCCCTGGGAAGATTATTCCAATGACTGATTGTTCTCATTGGGAAAAATTTTCCTCTTGTGGAGTCTCCCCAGGAGTAACTTGTACCCGCTACTTGTCTTTTCCATGTGACTCCTTATAAAAAGGGAGTCTCCATCTTCTTTGTAGCTACCCTTTAAATACTAGAATGTGGTAATAAGGTCTCCCCTAAGCCTTCTTTTCTCAAGGATGAACAAACCCAATTCTCTCAGCCTTTCCTTATATGACAGACTTCCCAGTCCTTCAGTCATCTTTGTGGCCCTTCTCTGGTCCCTCTCCAGTCTGTCCACATCTTTTTTGTATAGCAGGGAGCAAAACTGAACACAGTGTTTCAGGCGTGACCTGAGAAGCACTGAGTAGAGTGGAATAATGTGTGGCAAGCAGGTCGAGGGAGGTTATCCTTCCCTTTTACTCTGCACTGGTGAGGCCTCATCTGGAGTACTGTGTCCAGTTCTGGGCTCCCCGGTTCAAGAAGGACAGGGAACTGCTGGAGCGGGCACAGCAGAGGGCTACAAAGATGATTAGGGGACTGGAACATCTTTCTTATGAGGAAAGGCTGAGGGACTTGAGTCTTTTAGTTTGGAGAAGAGAAGACTGAGGGGGGATCTCATGAATGCCTGTACATACTTAAAGGGAGGGTGCCAGGAGGATGGGACCAGTCTTTTTTCAGTGGTGCCCAGTGATCGGACAAGAGGTAATGAGCACAAACTTGACCATAGAAAGTTCCATCTAAACATGAGGAGGAACTTCTTTACTTTGAGGGTGGCAGAGCACTGGAACAGGCTGCCCAGAGAAGTTGTGGAGTCTCCGACTCTGGAAACATTCAAAACCCACCTGGACACCATCCTGTGCAACCTGCTCTAGGTGTCCCTGCTCTGGCAGGGGGGTTGGACTAGATGATATCCAGAGGTCCTTTCCAACCCCTGTGATTCTGTGATAATGACTTCATTATCTCTGCTGGTGATGCTGTAGAGGCAACCCATCATCCTGTTGACTTTCTTTGCTGAAGCAGCACCCTGTTCACTCATATTGATTTTAAGCAAAACAGAAATTTTGCCCATCAGTTATCCTTGACATTGGTTTTGGTGGTTTTTTTTAGTTTTTTATCACCCTTAAAAAAACCCAACACTTGGTAGTCTGTGCTTGTAGGAAGTCATTGGAAAGACATTTGCTGTCCATGACCTTTTACATAATTGTGGACTGAATGTAGGATGTTTCTTAAAATTATGGTGGAAGAAATATATAAAATCAAAAGGAAGATCCCCATGAGGTTTATTAACCAATATTAATTATATTTCTCAAGTTCTGTAGTTGAAAAAGTTCTCTAGTTAAGTTATTCTTTGCATTATTCTTCTTCAGTCTTTTGAGCCTGAAGACAGCTAACTTTCCACCATTTGTAAAATTATTTACTTTTCATCGTGTATAAAATTTTATTTTATACTTTGATTTTGCAGCATATAAAGAAGCCTGCTCTAATAACACCTAATAATATTTTTTTAACAGATTGATGAAGCTAACCACAGTCCATATATATTTATCTAATCTTTTAATTATATATGCATATATGTTCTAGTTTATGTAGAGATTCACATATTTATGGTATGCAAAAAAAGAAGCTCCAAAATTATTACTGTTTAATTAGTTGAAATGAGAGAAATCTGTTTTTCTCAGATTCCCTTGAAAGACCAACATGTACGATTAATTTCAGACTAACAAAGAGGGTGCATTATATTTGCAGTTACAAGACTCTCTAGATCTGCTTGTATATCATTGAGAAAAAGTGGAAAAGGGCTGTGTGAAAACTGAAAAAAGAATAAGTGGTCCGTGAAAAGATGAATGTCATGCTCTAGATTCAATGTAGTTTTTGTGAAGCGTTCAACAGATAGAGCAAAGAGAAGAAATGGGGAAAAATGCAAAATACTAATGTTGTGCTGCTCTTTTAGAAAAGACATTGTGTTGGGGACTATTTACATAGTCTTAAATAGAAGTGTACATGTAGAGAATTAAGGAACAATTCCATAAAGGTAAGAGATCTGAAATAAGTTTGGTTTTTTTTTACTATGTGGAAGTTAGTTTCAACAGAATATTTTTCATGCATCTCTCTATCTAAAACCATACAGCCAATTATATTTTGTTGCTTAAAGTGATGTGGTGGTGCAACCCCCCTTGCCACTCTCAGGCCCCTAGATACTTGGTGTGATTCCCTCCCCACCTGGGTCACATAATAATACCATGACCAGAACAATACAGAATGGTCTAACACTAAAGGAAGAAAGGGTGGAGAGCAATGGACTAGAACACTACGGCCACCCCTTAGTGTATCTGGTTCCCATGGCTCCTACCGTTTGAAGATAATAACTATAATCAGTCACTCCTGACAACATATGGATCGTGGCCACAGAGAGGGGGGGTACCAGTACCACAAGTCCTAACAAGTTCTGGGCTTGTGTAACCGATGGAAAGTAGTGGACTGTTCCATTGTCCAAGCTGGGCTGGAGTGGAAGAGTACCTGACGAAAGTCAACTATCTCTGATCCTATAAGTAGCGATTCTAGTGAAGACCCTTTGAGCTCTTCTGGAC
This sequence comes from Burhinus bistriatus, assembly GCA_013397275.1. NCBI lineage: Eukaryota > Metazoa > Chordata > Aves > Charadriiformes > Burhinidae > Burhinus > Burhinus bistriatus. The sequence goes on from VYXH01002069.1 coordinate 52,630, forward strand.
TGCAGCGGGCTGTGGCCAGTACCTCCTCTGAGTCAGGACGCTGTCCCAGGCAAACTTCACGAAGACTAAGGTACCAGGGTGAGACAATCCTTCTCGAGCCTCAATTACCGCCCGTTGAGGAATGCTGATGCATTGTGAGTATTTACTCTAGCTCGGAAGGGAAATTTTAACTCTAGGCTAGCCTCTCTTTCATCCACCTCTCCATTTACATGTTTGTACGCATTAGCTCTTTGGATGTGGATGTTCTTCCATTTTCCATGCACGGGTAGGAGTTAAAAGGGGTACCCGCCGACTCAGTAAAGTCGTGCGATATTAAGAGATCTTCGATCTCAGCGGTTATAAACTGCGGTGTGTGCATGTTTGTGTAAGTGTGTGTGTGCGCGCGCGCTCATATGTTTTGTTTACATGTATATACATTAATCTGAGATCTGTGCTTTGCTCTCATATGTATATGTATTGGTTTGGGGTACCTTATAGTAAGTTAGTGTGAATCTTGTCATCTTTGAATCTGTAATCAAGCCACTGTTCATTTATTTAGTTAAATCACTTTGTAAATCTTTAAATCAGTTAATGATTAAGCACTGCTAAAACTCAATTTCTTGATCTGCCTCAAATCACAAATAAAACTGAACTACTAAATCATAACTGAGTCTGATACTTCCATCCTGCGACAAGTGATTAATTATTTTTAGTTTGTATTGATTATAATGATTCATGGTCATTATGGAGGAAGGCTGAACAGGTCAATTGGAACAGTGATAGTGCCTTTCATTCCCAGTTTCCTAAGAGAAAAAAAATCTTGTATTTTATTATCTAAATTGATTATTAATAATTATTCTGTCTTTTGACCTTCAACAACAGCAGGAGTACAGAGGTTTTCTGAAGACCAGTTGTCCCTATTTAAAATAAATAATTTGAAGGAGTCAAAGCAGTAGAAAAAAATTTGGAGCTCATCATTAAAGGCTGTCCAGGTGTGGCCATTTACTGCTTACAGTATATCCTGTAACATCTTGAATTCAAATTGCTTTATATTACTTCCTGAAAAATCTGCCGTTTGTTGTCTAATATTCTATGGATGGGTAGAGACTGCTGGCAAAAATGAGTTTTGAATAGCTTAAGGAAGAACTGCTTTTGAGCTTAAGGGGCAGAGTTTTGTCTGCCTGCAACATCAGAAAATGTTGGAGCTCATATCCATTGTACATTTTGGCATTACGTATATCCTAGTTAATATTAGCTACTTTATTAAGATTGTCTTTTTCATTTGCAGCACAGGTTTATTCAGGATAATATAGGTCTATTTGCTGCAGGTGTGGTGGTAAGTTAGAAGTGCTACAAAGTGATGAAAATTATGAGACCTCTTTTTCATGTCTGAAATGCCTAAACAGGATGTTAGATCACAAGTTACTGTTACAGCAGGGTTATGAACCAATAAGGAAGCTCGTAAGAAAAGCTGGGGAATTACTAATTTTCATTAATTTAAAAATCTTCAATTTCATAGCTGGAATAGTGCCATCAGAGTGGATATTTTGCAGCTATCAGTCTGCTGCCTTCCTCAATTTATTATCAAAGTCTAATTAAAGTAAAAAAGTGATACTGAGTATTGTGCAGATCTTCAGTTAGTGCTATAGCCTCTCATTCAATGGAAAAGATGGGATGCTAGATTCAGACGTGGTGGTTGACAGACGTGCACTGGAGATCACGCAGGCTTACTGGATCAAAGGAGATAAGAATAAAACCATGAGATCTTTCCTGTCTGCATGGCTGATACTACTTGCAGAAATAAAGGTACGCAATAGAGAAGATATACAAAACAGTTACTGCATTGAAATATATCTGAATGTGCAAAGAAAGTCAGTGAATCATATGTGAGACCAGGAATGAAACTCTATGAGATAATTGTTACTGAGAAGGTGGGATCCATTCAGTGCAATAAGAAGATCAGAAGGAAATGATTTAGGCTTGAACTCTTTGGGTGTCAAAGAGAACAATAAATAAAACTGATATTAAAACAAGATGGTATTACAGAGGGTTTTCCAGAAAAAAAACAATACAGAGCCACGTACTGTCACAGTTCCTTCTCTGTATCTATGAGTATTCTTTCTTCTAGCCAAAAATTCAGTATTTGGAATTATCTCAGAATAAGACATTTCCAGCTATGGCAGTGTCACAGAACTTGTATTTCTGAGGCATTTCTGATGTTCAGAATGGGAATTCATTCAGGATGGGATGGTGATGTCATATGACTGCTGGAAGGGTAGGTTACAATCTTATTTTGGGGAAGGAAGCTGTTGGCCTTTCATTCACTAACGTCAATAGCATAGGAAAAGATAACAGTTGCTGATATAGAGACAGAATGTTGTGGCCGCAGGATAAACCAAAATGCTTTCAAAGATGGAGCAACTCAGTGTTGACTGGTCATGGATGTGAGCAAGGAGAAGGGTCATCAGATCTAAAATTGGATCTGGATTAATGTTCTGGGAAAGAACCTTTCAAAGTTCAAAGCTGAGTGTGGTTATTGGAAAGAATTGAAGGTGGAACAGGAAAAGATCCAGGAATCTGCCACCTGAGCTTATAAATACATTTGTGTTTCTACCTGAAAAATATTTAGATTCTTGTAAAAGGGTTCACTTAATCATCAGGATACAGAAAATTTAAATCAGATCCAAAACCTGTCCTCAAGATTATAATCTATTGCAATAGAAGTTATAGCTGGCAACATTAACAATGCAAGGAGGAGAATGAATTATAGGGAATGGGAGAGTTACTAATTATCCACAAAATTATTATACTGAGTAATGAGTTTTTTTTCACTTAGTCAAGTGGGAAATTTAATATTTTAGACAGTGCAACAGATAACTCTCTGGAAAACTGGCAAGTATCCAAGCTTACTCTAGATGGTACTTTCTGGTAACATGTGTTATGAAAGATTTCATCCTCTGAGAACAAGTGCAAGCCTGAGCAATACTGAAAATTGAATTGTCATTGAAAATATTACCTACAGAAGCTGAGAAATAGGGAAGGAGCTCAAAGCTTTCAGGTTAGCAAGAACACAAACTCTTCTACCTCTTCTATTTGGACAAAGTGATGGGCTACCAGTAACAGTGACTTTGATAGAAAAGAAAGAAAAAAAATGCTGGATGGCCTCCCCAAATTGACTGCATAACTAAGGAATTAATACTAAAATGTACTGTCTTAATTATTGCCAGATAAATCTCAACCTGATAAAGTTACCGATCTTTCTGTAGGGTCTTTCCACTCTTCCCATATTTCTGAGGCATCGTTTCTTATTACTTTTGTATCTGTTCTTTTATTTCTTTGTATTAGACTTACAGGTATAATGGTTGTTCTGTTATATTTTGAGTTCACATGGTTATTATCTTATATCCAATAGGGATGGATATGTGAGAGAGCTGTCATTCTAGAATTGACAATGACGAGTTTACTACTGCAGATCTATAGGTTTCTTTCTTGAGAAGCAACATCAAGCAGTTTTTACAGCAGAGATCCTGGCTTCTTACTAAAATTTGGATTCCTTGTCTTTTACAAGGACCATTATTAACTTCATTTAACAATGTGAGTTGCAAACAAACATCAGGTTTCCACCTTGAACCCTGACCAGTCCGGGATTTCTATCTTGCTGATAAATCCTTTTCAGTCACATCATTGTCTGTGGAGTGTGTAAGGCTTAGTAGGTACACATAAGCAAATGCTCAACAGCATTATTTACTTGTGCTGCTCTGCATATCTGTCTGGGCCTGTTGACAGTTCTTTAAAAGGTATCAGTAAAATGTGTTTTCTATAATCTAGGAGTATTTATATTTCACTACCCCAGTAACTTTAGAGGAAAATAGTGTTATTACTTAAAATCACTGTTAAATCAGTGTTACACTGGGCATATTTCTAGCTTGGATTTAATTATGGAAATATCAATGTAGGTGTTTGTTATTGACATAAAATAAATTCATGAGTGTGCTCATTAAAGATTTGAGGACAAGAACATATAGAAGGATCAGTAACTGGAATGCCAAAACCATAATTACAGAAAGAAATAAGATTGTTTTGAAGACAGGTGCAAGGAAAGAAAAGTCGTGTATTGTCTAGGGTATCTGAAAGATAGTTATGCAGGTTGTTGTATGACAAATTGACCCAAATTGACCAAAGAGATGTTCCATATTATATGGCATCGTCCCCAGTAATAAAAGCTGGGGAAAAGGACAAGGAAGGGGAAAGAGGAATTCCAAATGAAACATTCAGAATCATAGAATAGTTTGGGTTGGAAGGGACCTTTAAAGGTCACCTAGTTCAGCCCCAATGCAATGAGCATTGACATCTTCAACTAGGTCAAANCAAGGAAGGGGAAAGAGGAATTCCAAATGAAACATTCAGAATCATAGAATAGTTTGGGTTGGAAGGGACCTTTAAAGGTCACCTAGTTCAGCCCCAATGCAATGAGCATTGACATCTTCAACTAGGTCAAATGACCTTAAATGTTTCCAGGGATGGGGCATATACCACCCCTCTGGGCAACCTGTTCCAGTGTTTTACCACCCTCATTGTAAAACATTTCTTCCTTCTATCTAGTCTAAAACTACTCTCTTTTAGTTTAAAGCTATTACCCCTTGTCCTATCGCAACAGGCCCTGCTAAAAAGCTTGTCCCTATCTTTCCTCTAGCTGCCTTTAAGTACTGAAAGGCTGCTATAAGGTCTCCCTGGAGCCTTCTCTTCTCCAGGCTCAACAACTCCAACTGTCCTCAGCCTGTCCTCATAGGAGAGGTGCTCTGTCCCTCTGATTATTTTTGTGGCCCTCCTCTGGACCCGCTCCAACAGGTCCATGTCCTTCTTGTGCTGAGGGCGCCAGAGCTGGATGCAGTACTGCAGGTGGGGTTTCACGAGAGGGAAGTAGAGTAGAGGGGAAGAATCAGCTCC
>VYXH01002070.1:0-23597 GCA_013397275.1 Burhinus bistriatus
AAGTGGCTTGGTGAGTACTTCTGTCAGCTCCCGCACTAGCCTTGGGTGGATGTCATCTGGCCCCATAGACTTCTGTATGTCTAAGTGGTGTAGCAGGTAGCCTCACAACATCTCTGTAGTCCTCATGAGTGGCCTGTCCCTTCTTCCAAAGGCCATAAATTCTCCTTTTTTCCCTGAGTTCCAACCATAGCTCTCTGTTCAGCCAGGCCGGTCTTTTTCNTCATAACACTCCCTAACATACAGGGCCACCCCACCACCTCTCCTTCCTTGCCTATGCCTTCTGAAGAGTTTATAGCCACCCATAGAAACCAAAGGAAAAAAAAAACAACATTTTTCAGCACAAATGACATTTTTTTTTGGAATCATTGCTCCAGTACACCAACCAGCAGTTATATGGAGATGACCAAATTGCATGTGCCCATTGCAATATTAGCCAGGCTTTGAACTGTTGCTTCTGCACTTAGACAAAATTTATGTACATTAAGGATGATGTAGTACTGAATGAACCCAGCATTTAATTTCACCATGTAATTTTAAAAAAGAACATTTGAAGAAGTTTTCTTTAAAGATGACAAAGAGGCAGCTAAAACAAAGAAAAGGGTTAGATGAAACTTTCTTTGGTTTCTTTAGTTCCTTTCTTTATCAACTTTCATTTATATATCAAACTGCTTTAATATCACTGATTATACATTGATGATTGTTATGAGCCATGTCCCTTGAGCAGACAGAACAACTTAAATCTAAAAATGATTTAGTACCACTGAACAGGTTCTCAGAAACACATAGAGAAGGAAAATACAGGCTAGAAAGAGAGTATGTGCTAGTTGGAGTGATAGTGAAATCTCAATGAAGATTTCTTATCTTTCAGGATAGTAAACAATAACATGCAACTAAAAGCCCAGTATATCTATAGGTACTGTCCTGAGGACCTGCCTGTGGCTTTACTAATAGTATAATTACCACTGGTACAAATATCCTGGTTTATACTGTGTGTTATCTTCTCCTCAGTATTTAACATACAAGCCCTGATTTTTATTGGGATGAATATGGCAAGAAGATATTAAATGTAAATAACTGGTCTCTTTCCCCCACCAAAGAACCCTCTCCTTTCTCACCTTAAGTCTAAGATCTACTTACTTTTCATGTATAACTTTCTTGGTATCCTCCCACAGAGATTCTAAGCGATTTATCTCTTTGTCGATCTCAGGAGCAAGTGTAATATCTTTTTGGGCTATTTGTTTTGCTTTGTCCATGAGCCACTGGAGTTCATGCTGGTGAGAATTCAATTCTTCATCTAACTGGTTAAAGATCCTCAATCTGCAAGTTAAAGGCAGGTTTCAAACTTACTTATCTTCATTTTTTTTCAACAGAAAAGAGGAGAAGGGAAGAATGAAACAGTTGCTGTTAGAGTTACTGTGCATAAAGTTCCCTTTTTCTAACATTTCCTACAGTATCTTCAGAAAACAAAGTGTTATCTGGATTTTGTTCTGAAATAACTGGGCTCAGAATATGATTTTTCTGATACATATACAGCTATACGATTATATAGATATACATATACCTTCACCTCACACAGTGACTCCAAAATACATTCAAATATTTACATTAATACTTTATTGTAGTAAGTGTTTTCAATTCCCTCAGCACACGTACAGTCTTCAATTCTGTAAAAGCAGAGATAGTTACATTATACGGGGTTTCAATAGCTGTTTGGAGCTTGGATTCATTTGGACAAAATAAATTTCTGAGACAAAGATTTTTCTTGACTGTTCTTTCAATATAAAAGATTCGTGGGACTTGCTAAGTGTTCTGCTCATGCTCTCCCCCCATCCAAACAGCTCCCTTACAACATTTTATTAAGTAGATACATGGACTCATATATGCCTGGCAAGAAATAAGGTACCCAGGTAGAAAACTCATGCATGCCTCCAATGCATCATAAAAAAGTCTAGAGACTGCAAGCAAATGAAGAAGTGCCAATCTCAAGCATTAATATTTTTTTTTACCTTTGCTGGAGGGCTTGCAGTGTTGCCTCTTTCATGCCCTCTTTGTCAGCCTTTTCCTCAGTGTCTTCAATTCTCTTGAGTAGCTGTTCTTTACGTTCCATAAAAGATCTTCGCAAGGCTCCAAGAGCTTCTGCCTCACTCTGTTTGGTTCCCAGCAGGTTTTGAACTGCCTCCAGTTCCAAGCACAGATTATCCACCACAGCCCTGCAGGAGGTCCTCTGCTCAGAAATACTGTGTTTTAGGTGATACTGGGCCTTAGTAAGGGAACCATCCAAACTAATGGCAACGGACTCCAGCTTGTTAAGATCTTGAATAACATCACTGAGTTCCTTCTCCAGTAATTCAGATTTAGCTTTATCCATATTTCCTGTTTTCTCCACTGTCTGCCTCAGCTGGTGGAGCACGCCTGATGCAGCACTATGGAGCTCCAGGAATACCCGCAGCTGATCCAGAGCCTCTTGTCTGTGGCTAGTTATTTGACTTGCCTCCTGAAAGATCTGAAAGCAATCATCAGTCTTTCCATGCAACATCTGCTGGTCCTCTAGGCAGCTGAAAGAACACAATTTATCTACATGTTTCTTCAGACTTTGTAACTGCTGTTTCTTACTTTCAACTTCCATTGAGTGGTTCTGTGGGAAAGAAAGAAAATAGGGCTGGGTTTCTTCTTCCAATCAAAAGCTCAGAAAACATTTTAGTACTAAACTTAGAAGCAAAACAAATACTACTGAGGGGTTTTCAGAAAGAACAGTTCAGTGTTACAATCTTGCTTTAAACTGGTCAAATAACAGAAATCTGTATGTGACTGCAACAGCATATCAGTTTTCAAACAAATAAATGACCTCATGCTGGTTTTAGATGAATGTTTACCTGAATGCACTGTACAATTTCTCTGTCTTTAGTATTTATATCCAAAAGTTTACCTTATTGTGAGACGCAGCTAGTTGTTGATCAGCTGTGTTTATCTCTGAAGTGGCTTGTAGTTCAGCCAGGAACTGCTTAATCCAGTCTGAAAACCTGAGCAGGAGCTCATCAAACTGCCCATGCTCAGCAACAAGAGACTGAAGGAAGTTGATCCTGTAGGATGTCAGATGTAAATATGAAGGCACTTGATGTAAATTAATCACTTCCTACAATCAAAACCACAGCTGACTGGACAACATTAAAATCAATGCCAGGTGGAAGGAAAGAAGGAAACGTTAATTTATGTTACAAATGTGATGACTGCTGTGTTGATTTCATAACTGGGGAATAACGTAACACTTGAAAGTTTGGCTCTTTGCCGTTTCCACTCTTTTATTCATATAAACTGTCAGAAATGCCCCAAACAATCAAGGTATGTTCTTCAACTTTTCTTCATGGGGGTAGTCCCAGCAAAGAGAATGATATTGATGGAAGCTAAACTTCAATTTTCAGACATAGCAGTTCTGTTTGCCTTATCATCTGCAACACTGCATGTAAGGTGAAAGTCTCATGAATTTAGGCAGGGGGTGAGTAACTGCATGCTCAGCTTCTGCTGAAGTGAGGGTCAAGTCTGCTCAGAGGAACACAATTCAAAGGAGCAATGTGTTCAGAAGAGTACTCAGCACCTAGCAGAACTAAGCTTCTAAACCTTGACCTTAAAAAATGCCTTGTCATTTACCTTCCTGTTTGCCTTAGAAATTTCTCTACATATTTTCAACACAAAATGCTGTGTAGAAGATCGTTATCTTGAAAACCAGTCATATTGATAAAGCACCTAGAAGATCATGTCATTGACCAGAGTCTATTATTTAAGCTCCTTTACAAACAAAACAATTGAAATTAAATATATGATAACATACAGTTTCAAAAAAGGAGGCAGTGTTCCTGAGCCTTCCCGAGCTTTCCAGGTTCCTCATCTGGATATTGGTTATCCTCATTTAACATGTAAAAAACATTCTGAAGCACAAACCTTTTATCAACAGTTTGTGGTAAAGCTTTCCACCTCTCATCCAGCTCTTCAAATTTTTCTTTTATTGTTTTCACACACTGTTTGGAAGCTGTTGGGAATAGTGACTCATTTAGCTGTAATAGGCTTGAATAGACTGAAGCACGGGACTCAATATCTGCTCGCAAATCCTGGGAAAACAATTGAATGTACAGCCTTTAAGATTAAATATGGCATCATATTATGAAAATGACAAAAATAATAAAAAATCAGCCGGGGATTTCCAGTACACCACTTTGAGACAAGTGAACGAGCACAGTCAAATTCTTGGAGGAATTGAGGTCTGGTAGGACAAGCAGGTACTCAACACCTCTCAGACACCTAAATCTACAACTGTAATTCAGTAAGAATTCATCAGAGGGGTTTTTTTTCCCCTTCATGACAAAGTGCAACCTTTCCACAGAGCTCTACTATCTGATGAAAGTGGCTAAAATTAAGACTAAGTTTTACAACATATTTTGTGTGCAGCAATAGAATTGTGAGGAAACGTCACAAATTGGCCAAAACAAAAAAACAAATCCCCAAATAATTCCTTCTCTTCAGCAATATTTAAAACTAAAATTATGGACTCATTGGCTTCATGGAGGGTGTGAAATATGCTACATTTGCCAACTGCTTCGTATTAATCTAAAAATCAAATGGCAAAAATTCCAAGGGAAGGCATACTTTAGAATAAGATGAAAGTCTTGTGTTTAAAAAAAAATATCAGAAATCAGACTTTTGTTGTGAATTCAAAACCTTTGAGCATTTTGTCATCTGAGCAACTTCCCTCACATGCAAAAAAAGAAAAGTAGCATTGTCTAATGAAGGAATTTCTCTAGAGAAAGGATCCTCTGGCAAGCAGACCAATGTCCTTCCTTGACAGATAATAGGATCTACCATTTTCTTGAGCCAGTATATTATATTTGCATATAACACTCTTCCTGTCATTTTCTTGTCTCTGACAAATAATAGCGATAATGTAATACTACCCGAGGACATTTCCAAAGCCCAAGAATCAAGTGACTTGTCAGACCACAATTGAGCAAGTCCATCCTTTGAAAAACACAGAAACAAACCAGGAAATGCAAGGGGGCAATCTTTTGGTTTAAACATACCTGCAGTGACTGCAGTTCACCTTCCAGTTTAACTCTGTCAGCAGGAAAATACTGCTGTGAAGGCCTGGCTGTAGCTTCACACCACTCCAACCAGGTCAGGAAGACAGCCAGCTCCTTCTCCTGCCTAATAAAATCACAATGTAGAGTTAACAACTCAAGTCATGCCCTCGATCTCACACACTGACCGCAGGAAAGTCTCTGCGTCCAGCATAACAGACATGAGAGTCTACTCACTTCTGCCACTGAGCCAGCAGAGTCTCTAATAAGGTCTGTTTTTCTTTAGCATTTTCTAGCACCTTTTCATATTTCTGCTGTAATGCTGTAACCTCCTGAGCAGCTTTTTCTTTGTTGGCCAACTTTCGGGCACAGGCTGAGAGAGAGGCCAGAGTGTTGCTCAGTTTTTCCACAGTATGACAAAGGTCCTAATAAACATGTAAAAGAAACAGAAGTCACATACATAAACAACAGAGCTACAGTAACGATGGTGGGAAAAAATCTGTACTTCTAGGCAAAGTCTGAGGCAATGCTACATCCACTAGATCATGAAGTCAATGCATAGCTTGTATTTCACTCCGATCTATCCTAGATACATGTCCCAAGCATATCAGTCTACTAGTGGGGAAAGACTTTCCTAAGAACAGGGTTAAAGAAAAAACAGCAACAAAAGGGTGTGTCACAGCATGATCATGTAGGACAAAGCTCCAAATTCCCTAACATCTGCCTAAAAGTTGCTCTAATTTATACATATAGATTAAATGCAAAAAGCTCACACAAGGTGTGAGGACTGCCAGACTTGCAGCCCACGTTATGACATGGGGGAGGTAGGGAACAGCTACTGTGAACATCTGTCAGCATTAGCTAAAGGTCTTTTTCATGGAAATGGTATCTGATGTTGACTAGACTTTCCAGTGTTGCCATTTCTAGAGAGCTGAGAAACTTGTTCATATGAAAATGATTGAACTGTAGTACAATCAGTTAGAAAAGCACAAAATTAAATAGATTTAAGACCACTAAAGTTCTAACTCACAGGTGTGCAATAATAACAACAGTAGCCATGGTTCTAAGTACATTCATGAAAGAAATCATATATAGGAGGAAATATGAATTATACAGCAACAAGCTGCTGATGTTTAAACTAAATAACAAAAAATAATTTCATATTAAGGCATTGAGTCACTATCACCCTGTAGGCAGGACGAGTTTACAACAGCATACTCAGCATATTCATAATGTTTAAAAACCAATGACATTAATGATTACATATGCTGTCTGAATAAATTGTCCATATACAAAAATATTTTTCCTCAAGAAGTATTAAGCTTTTTTGAAGCAGACAGGTCAGGTCTTCCTTGCATACAGCCTTTGCAAGGAGTTACCACTAAGTTCAGAAGAACCGCAAGAACAATACGACTACAAGTTTTTACAGTATTTTCTTAGAAAGGAAGATAATGATTATTGTGGGAGGAACACATCACAAACTTACAGACACAGAAAAAAATGCTACGCTAAGTTCCCTGAGATTGGAGATTTTTTGCAGTTTGAATACCAATCCAATGTTTGTTTTCCTTTTGTAATGAACTGAAAGAAATGTCCAAACACCCATGCATTTCTGGCATCACAGATAAAAGTTTGACAGTAGAAAGTCTGTCCAGTCTCTGCATTGTCCAAGAAAAACTACTTCCAAGGAGATTTTTTTTTAAAAAATCACAGTTCTCTATACCAAGACCCAAGTTTCATGAAAATCTTCAACAAAAAAAAATCTCTAACAGACATGTTTCTTACCTTCTATTTTTCATAATGATTTAGATGCATAATGTCAAAAAGAATAACCTGAAGGATTAATTCATACTTTCACGCTTTCCTTTCTTTAGACTTTAGACCTCTCCAAGCCTGTTTGAAATGGTGAGAAGAAATAGCAAAGCCTGCTTAAGCCTTCCCTGGGGTTGACCCCCAGACGGGCAGCCTTTGCCTCCTCCTGCCTCCACCCTGAGCTGTGTGGCATCAGGTTTGGTTACTGGCATTTCTGTGAGGAGGTCAGCGTGGCACCTTTCCCCTAGACTCAGCGGCAGCAATTGCCGGCCACACGCTCACCGTGCAATCCTGAAGGGCTGCGTATGTTGCTGCTGCTGAAGAGCATGATGTGAGAGGCTCAGCTAGCTTAGCTTCAAATTCAGACACTGCCTGCTGCACCTATGAAGAAAAGGCAAACCAGAAAGTCTAAAACCAGCAGGAAATATGTAAATGATGCTTTAAATACCATCTTTTAAATATTTAGTGCTAAGAGAATATTTTATCCTAAGCTTTTGTAGCGTTGAGTGCCTTTTGAAGTTAAAAGATGCTAACTGTGCTCAGCTCTTTGTAAGCGGGGCAATAATAATATTTAAATTATTTTCCTTATGATCTACTAACAACCCAAGATGGAAGCTAAAGTGTTTACAAGAAGTATGGATGTGGTTTATTAGTGCAATGTCTGGGAGAATCACTTAGGTGTTCTAAAAGACAGCATAATTTTTTGAGTGTCTTCCTGAACCTGCCTTTTAAGTCATTTGAAGCACAAATTTACATATAGAGGTCATGCAATTACCTTATAAATCTACTCCTATATTCCAGTCCATCCTATTATAATATGCATTTTATATTCAATTTTGGAAAAATAAAGAGTAGTTCTATAAATTGCTGCAAACAATCCATTAGATTTTGCGTTGTCTACCTGTTTAAGATTTTCTTCATATTTCTGCTGTGCTGATGCATTCCCTGTGATTGTTCCTTCCAGTCTCTGTGCGTGATCTCTTAGCTCTTCCCAATACCTTTTGACCTGAGTCAGTTTGGCTTTAATATGTGCACATTCTCCAGAGGTAACAAACTGGGAAAAAGACTCGGCTTCCTCTTCTAGTTTTGAGATTCCAGTTATTTTACCATCTATTTCTTTATTAATAACCTACAATGTAAAGTAATAGTAAATAAAGAAGCACAATAGGTTTTTAATTACCAGAAAAATATTTTCTACTTCCTTCTTTTACCTGATTACTAATATTCTTCATTACAAATGTAAATAAGAGGAGAGTTCATTGACCACTTGAAATAGCTAGTTATAAAAGTCTTTAATGTGCTCTGTAAATTCCCTTTTTCTTCTTGAAATTAGCACTGGAAAAGATTTAAAAAGCAGTCTGCCCTAAAAACAGTGTCTATGAAGAGGAATTAGAATTGCCTGAGGTGCGGGTTTCCAGAACCAGACAAGATGGTTCATATTTTACCAGCTCTTACTTCACAGCAAATTAATACACAATTCTCTTAAAGAGTCAAAATAAATACAAGATGAAAAAACTAAGTGTACAACTGAAAACAATATTGTTAAGGAGCTGTTAACCCTAACAGTTGATTACTTGTGTTTAGTAAGTTTTCAAGCACTTAAAAAATAAAACATGATATGATTTGAAAACCAATAGGGATTGTTTTCATTTTCTAATTTAAAATGCTATGGTATAATAAAGAATAAATTATATTAGATGAGGAGTTAGGGTGAGTGTGCCCTCAGCCAGAGGATTAAATAAAGAACCACGTTACAGCATAAATAGGAAACCATGAAACAAGAGTGATAACAGCCTTTGGTACTTTTCAGCTGTCTTCTATGTCACTTAGTAACTGCATAAAGGCAAACTAGCACTGGCTTTACATTTCCTCAGCTGCATGACAGCAACTGTCTCCTATTTTTTTTTTTTTCCACTTTTTCTTTCTTGCAAATTAGAGGCAAACCTGAAAGCTACAACATCTGAGTCAGAAACTTATGGTGTTTCACATCCAGTGGCTATTTATTCAGTAAGCATCAGTGGACTTTTGGAAAGAAGATTTTTTTCGCAACAGAATTCTTTTAATTTCTGCTGGTGTAACATGTCCACGGAACTCTTCTCAAAAGGAGTGAAAAACATTCATTGGGAGGGAAATGAAAGAGTCAAGAGCGCTCTCCGAAATTGAAATAGACAATAGCATTCTCAGATATAAAAATGTTAAGATATGTATGTATATGACATCAACCAAAAGCTTTCCTGAAAACGCATTCTCGAAAGCACAGAAAGTGCCCACCTTCTGCTCTAGTTGTGATAAAAATACGGTATCTTGCTTGCCATTATAAAGCTCAGGAGTGGCTTACTGCAACATTCAGACTCTAGAATTAGCAGAGTGACAGTACAGAAAATGATGTGGTGCTGTAAGCATTTATAGTGTCTCTTTATGCAATATATTCTGAATTAATTTGAATTATAAAAAATCTTTTTTGCATGAGAATACGGTGCTGAGGACAAATACCAGATCTGCGGCCCTGAAGCTGAAATTATCTAACAATTCAGCAGATACAAATGAGGCAGCGCTTTTTTACTCCCACGCTATTCTGTTAAATTCATTCAGTTACATAAAAGAAGGTGGATAATTGAGGCCTTCCAACTCTCACTGAGTCTGCCACCAATGGTAACTACTTGAGATAACTGTCATCTTGTCCACCAGGAAATTAGGAGAAATGCGTAGGTGAAAAGCTGGCTCTGCTGAAGTTACTGGGGTTTTGCAATCAAAGTCACCAAAAGTAGAATATTACCACTTTGTATGATAGTTACGTTGAGCTGACCCCAGGTTTTTTATCTGGCCAGCCAAACACATGAGGGAAGACACAAAATTTTTTTGGTGTATTTGCCTCATATTGCCGTATTCCTTACTAATATGTTGTACTAGAAATCACGCACTAAGCATGCTGATTATTGTTGTGACACAGACTAACTCATCACGAAACTCACACCAAAACATAACAAATCCTTCAAAATCAGGCACAACGCAACGCTGCTGAAGAAGACCTCCAGCTACGTCCACGTGTCGGAGGTTACATGACTCATTTCACATATCACAGTTCATAAAGCTGTTTTGTTCACCTGAGGTACAATGTTGTACCCTAGGCTTTATCGGGAGGATTTTCCCTGCTTTATATCCATTCACTCAGACATTTATAAAAATGGTCAGTTTTCTTTCTGACATGATGTTTAAGTGAAGAAGGTTTATGTTGGCATTTTCAAAACCTTGCAAGGCAGTGTAAAAATTACTGATTATCTGCATATACAGCACAGAACAGCCTTTGTGGGAAATTGGCTTGAATGGACTAGTAGGGCTTAACTACACTCCATTTAGACAGACAAGAGCTGTTGTCACACTGTAATGCAACATTAATATCATTTGATGTACTTCCTGTCTTAAACATTTGAATCGTATCTAGTAACTACTGAAAAGTCCGGCTACCTGACAGTGTATGCCGGTGGAATAAATGCATATATAATATTTCACAAGGAAACTGTTTCTGACTTGCTGTGGTGATGAAGAATAATTCAAGCATTGTTTTATTCTTCAATGATGAAATCAAGAGATTTTATTTATTTGGAATATGTAAAGTTGTGATCAAATTAAGAACAGGAAAAGCTGTTGACAAACTGTTTCTGTCACATGAAACAAATGCCTTAAGGGATCCTTTCGAAATACTCGGTGTCAATCTGCTCTGTGACTGCAAGCAGCTGCGCACCTTTGCACTTTCTGAAGAGCAAGTGGGTCACAGAAAATAGAAAACGGCAGGGTGCTCTGCACATTGAAAAACTCTGACCCCTTAGAAAAATGCAGTTTCAGAGAAGGTATGTTTTCATTTGTGGGAGGATATGAAGTCAGCCCTTGAAATGCAATGCTTGGAAACAATATGCACTTCAGCAATAAGAAACTAAAACACTATGTATCTACAGGAATGTAAACAGATTTTAAGACAGTGTAAATATAATAGCAATAAATGGTATGTAGGTGTGCAAGCTACCAAGAGCAATAGTTTCTTTATTATTTCAGCGTAAAAGATACATAAATCAAGTTATAACTTTAGCTTGCAAGATTAAAATCAAATTCTATATCCACTAGCTGATGGATGTTTTAAAATAAAAAAGCTTTATACACTTTGCATTTATATAGCTATTTTGTACACGAGTTGAGATTACTCAAAAAATAAGAAGAGTATAAATTAAATAATATTTTTAACCACACACACAAAATTTCACATACGTAAACTAAACACTAACAGAGAAGGCAGCCTGTAAGAATTTTCCTTTAGTTTATGTAAAACCTTGTTGCTTGGTATATTTGTGTACAAAGCATACCATCATTACATCATGGTAGTTTTGAAACATGTAAAATGTCCGTTCTCCCATTTAGCCTCTAGCAAAATGACAGATAAACGGACTTTTAGTGCTAAACATAACAAGAACTAATCACCTTGATTTGGCTGATCTGTATGTCCAAAGGAGATGATGATGTTTCCAAAGTTTCCAGTTCTTTTTCTTGTTCAGCTATCCAGATGGACAGAGCTTCAAAATTATTGCCAAAATGATCCCACTTGTTTTTCACCATTTCCATGCTTTTAATACTAAAATTAACCAAATTAATTAGAGAGAATTAACAGTTTAATATAACGAAGCTGCCCATATTCTTGCTAGAATAAAAATGTAACTTATTCAACCTCCAGGAGGGTCCTTTTGAAAACTCCTGGTTTCAGAGGACCAAGTTGTGCACCTAAACTCAGTCTTGGTTGTCTCTTAGTCTGCACCCAAAGTCAAACACTGAGAGGGGACACTGAGAGGTGAAACAGAGTACAGCTTCATTCATCAGCTGTACATCAAGAATCTCATCATAGCAGGAAAAGAAAGGAAAAGTAACATAAATATGATTTCTATGAAATAATCTAGAATTACGATTATATCGCATATCTAAGAATTGAGATAACTGAGTGCATAGATTTTAGTCATTTAGTCGCTAGAACAGAATGATTAAAACCAGTGTATTGTGGATACATGTATATTCACCAATGCTTGACTACTTTATTAAATTTGGGGTTTTTTTGTAACATCAATCTGCCCATCTTATAGGAAGTTTGTGTTGTCTGAGGTAATGATTTAATAGCAAGCCAAAGAATCAACAACAGATATGACTCAACTGCCTCAAAATTAATAGATTTATATTCTTTGAAATATACATTATAGGTATGTTAAACAGAGACAGATTACGACTGAGCCTTGTATATATTGGATAGCAAACAAAGCACCCCTTTTTTGGTCACAAGTAAGAAGTCTAAGGCCCTTATAAGGTCTAACAGCATTAACTTCCAGTATACAAGTTACTGCTCCTTTCAAGTCATTGTAAAGAAACCATGGCTAATGTAGGCCCTACACACAGCTTGCAAAACACGCATTTTCTATTTCACTGAAAATATTAAAATTTCATCAGAAATGTCTGAATATTACAAAATTCCAAAATACATTTTCCTTTTAAATATAGCCTTAAAAACCATTCCATGTTAAAAAGTTTTTGTTTTATTTTCTTCCCCCCCCTCATTAAAGCTAGAGGAAGCTTTAAGAAAAGATGTAGTCTAAAAATGTAAAAATTGGACTTTTTATTTTTTATTTATTTTCAAACTGAAAAAAAAAATAGCAATGTCAACAGCCATGTACTGATAAGACTGTATTCAAATTCAAGTTATTTGCAGGAAAATAAAGTGCAAAAATATTTCACTCAAGTCCAGCCCAAGAAAATACAGCTGGAAATCAGAACCAAGGGACCAAATCAGTGGCAAAACAGCTGAAAATCCTTTGCCTTTGTATCTGCCTTCATTAAAGTCGTAATAAAGCCGCAGACCGCTGCACAGCTACGCATGATCTCCTTGGAAAACAGATGTGCTAAGTTTGCTCTGTAGCTGACTATGGAGAGCTGCTCAAACTTTTCTTTCCCTTTCCTGTTCACTGGCACAGTATGTACCATATTTATTTGGAATACCTTCACTTTAAATTCCTCGGCCAAGATTTTATTGATGATTTAAGTTACAAAATAACCCTTACACACTGATTATATGTTCTGGAGATTCACTATAGAGAGTTGTATATATTTGCATGTTTTACAGAAGGGATTTACTTTATTATCTGTCACAGTACCACAGACATTCTGTACAATCCATACATTCAACTAAAATCTACTTCATATCTACATCGAAAGGGGATCTCAATGATGGCTTTCATTTAAAAATAGATGACATTATTAAAAAAGTGAATATTCACTGTTGGAAGGATGAATTGCTTGAATTGAAAAATCACACTAGTTTTCTCTCTAATATTGGAGAAAATGACATATGAAGTATTCAGTAAGATATGCTAGAATTTGACTGCAAATCACTGTAATACTTCACATTGGAAAAAGTGTTATGTAAGAAAATTAGACCACCAATAATCAGAAAGTTACATCTGCTGCAGAAGCTAGTTATTCTGTTTTACAACTGTTCTTTTACTTTGGAAAGAAAATGGCATCAAATTAAAGTCAGATTAGCATGACAATAGTCAATACGGGAAAAAACTCAATAATGTGGGCATTGCCCTTCTCTCATTTTCAGATGGAGGTGGTGGTACCTGCTTAAACTTACACAGCAAATTATTCTACATAGTAATGCCAGTAAGACAACATAGAATTGGTACATATATCCATGACTTATGTATCAGATCTAATATATGCAAAAATACTAATTTCATACACACATATAAATGTATGTCTATAAAGATAAAATGAGAATAGCAATAGCTGAAGCTGAAGTTGAGTAACTTGAGTTCAATAACTGAGTTACTCACTTGAGAAAAGGGATGAAATTTTTACAAATACAAAAAGCTACAAATATTTACAGGATTCAACAACATTTTCTCGGAGTTAACTTTCAATTTTTAAACGAAATTTGGCAGATGATGCCTTTGTTGTTTGCAGCAGCAGAAGCAGCTTTTGATATTGCCCATGAAGTAAAATCTGGGCATTCAGCTAAGATGAAGGCACTTCTTGACATTCCTATGGAGAAAATGGAGTATTGAAAACGGAGGCAAATGTGGTAAACGTGCTATTCTCATACTTGCACTGAGATTTTTCTACCTAAAAGTGTCTAGTACCTCAAGAATGAGTTTAATTATCCCTTCTTCACGAGACTGGGGCTTAAAGATAAGTGACAGGTAACTAACAGTGGTTTTATAAACTACGTATTATTAAACAAAGATTTTATTTGCACACACTCTTTTGACATATTTGGTACTATAACCTGGTTACTATGCCACAGCAAGCTGTAAATGATGGAGCTGATGAGACAACACAAAATGCTGACAGGGTATTCTAGAAATCCGATACAATCTTATAGTGGAGAATAAATATTAGGACTTGTTAAGAACATACTCTTCTTCAAGAGTAACTTCCACTTTTTTCACTTGTTCTTGGATTGATTTTGCCTGCTGTTGAAGGGACTGCTTGTTCTTTGAACCAAGCTGTATCTCAGAAGAATTCTTCACCAAATTCTCAGCCTGCACTGCCATTGCTTCAGTCTGTTTAGAAAGTTCCTGTAAGGATGCAAGGCACATTAATACAACTATAAACAGTTTCATATATTTACACAAAAAGTATTTTTTCTCAATATTTGCTGTTAGAAAAATTATGTGCATTCTATATGTATATTTTGAATGTGTCAATACATAAAAACAACCTCTGAAGAAAGTTATTTTCATGTTGCATTTAAGGAATGCTCATTTGAGCAAACTAGCTTGAATAAAATTTAGCAAGGGAAACTGTATGTCCAGAAGTTTTTAACTCAACCAATCAAAATTTATTCTGTAGCTCTTCAAGGAATTTATTTGTGAATTGTCCAAGATTATATGCATCTTTATTTCATCTTCAGATCCTACCCTTTATAGAGAAGATTTTGCCGTACCCTGTAGCTCATAGTGTCACTTTGTTTAACAACTATTTTCTGTCACAAACGGTAAACCCATACACCAGAACAATGGATGCTAAGCATAACCAAGATATGTATAATTTAGTAACAGATTCATCAAAGGGTAAAAACACCATGAAAAGCATGGCACTTAGGAAAGGCAATCGCTACTATTACTTCTGTATTAGTAAATAAAATGGGCTGGGATAATTCTGTGTTATTAAGGGCAAGTGGCATGTTATGGCTTATGTCCATATTATGTAAGTCTCTCCTTTTTCTCCTCTCGGATAAAGGAGTGCTAGTTGGCCCAGCACATCTAACCTTGCCAAACAGCACATTATTGACATTGATATGCCAGTGCTCGACACTGTTTAGCTTACTAGTATAGATGATTACTAAGCATAAAATGGGAAGTCCTCAAAATCATTTTACCTTCCATGCATGTGCTTCAGATGCAGATTTTGAGTAATTCTTCATGATTTTTTCATAAAATAGCTTTTTACCTCTAAACAGTTTATGCAATCTCTAATCTGTACATGCAATTTGCACCAGCATTAACAGGAACCCATGCAGACTGAAGGCAATATGCTCACTACATGGTAACAAGCAAGGCACAAAGACATCTCAGTTCCTGTATTTCACACAGTGAATACCTTTGTCTGGTCCAGCTCTGAGGAGAGGCTCTCTAAACTGCTAAAGTTTAAGATACGTTCAAGTGCAGAGCTTGCTTGATTGAGATATTTTACTACTGTTTCTTTGTCCCTTTCAAACTGCTCCCATTTATTTATTGTGACCTACAAAAACAAACAAACAAACCCAAAATAGGAACACAAAGACAAAAAGATCAAAGGGGAGAAAAAAAGAATTTAATTGTTACTGAAGAAGGAAAAAAGAGAAACGCCTGACATAAAATAAAACAATTTCTCCTGAAATGCCATCTACTCCACAGATGAAACTGTTCTGAACCCAATGAAAGATAAGTTTCCCCTTGAATTTTCACAATTCATACCGCGCTGTGCAAAAAAAGCGCTGTTCTCTAAGGTGCCAGCAATATTTAAATCCTATATTTGAATATCCTATAAGAAGTCTGAAGTAATAAATGTATATGCTTATGGTGACAGGTAGTCAACAATACCCATTCAAGTCAGCGATTAGCTATACAACCTGGAGCAATCCATTTGATTTCTGTGACTTTTTTTCTTCCTTCTTTAAATTTAGGATGACAGCATGTATTTCACACAGTAGTTGCAAGGATTATGTTTGCGCAACATGAGGTGTTATTAATCTAATATCCAGCCTAAAGACTCTCAATTAAAGGGCAATGTCATCTTTAGTAACCAGGGGAGGCAGCCCATCTGAAAATTAATTCACAGATAAATTATTTAAAATATCTATTATGACTGAATAGTTGGGACTTTTAAACACTCCTAAACAAAATGCTGTTTCTTAATTAATTAAGAGGTATCCAGCAACTTCAAGAAGTTTTCATGGAGTACTGATCATTAATACCCCAAGGACCAAGATTCAGAGAGGTCAGAAAGTAAGCTCAGATTTTTTTACATTAAAAAAATTGGTTTCTTACTAAGTTAAAAAAGAAGAAGACGAATGCACAGGGGTTTATTTCTACTTGCAAAAGACCCACCTGCAGTTGCTCTTCACGTTTCTCCATAGTTTGCTGCATGTTCTCCAATGTTCCTTCCAACTTTTGTAAATCCTCTTGCATTGTGCTGGGCAGTCCACCTTCAATCTGCAACTGTTTAGCTTGGGAAATCTGCTGTTGCACATCTTGCCTTTTTGCACGGAGTCTCCTTGTCCTTTGCTAAAAGGATTCATCCAACAGGAATGATCAGACATTTTAGCTCCTTTGGGAAACTGGCACAATGAAACCACTTTCTGCTTTTGCACGGGTATGCAATGAGAATAACAGACACAAGGATAAATTGTGGCAAGTATTCTTGAGACTCTCATATATTCATCAAGCATATGCCTTGGGTTCCAAAATGCGTATGCAGCTTTAGTGACGTACAAATGGGAGAGAGAGAGTGACAGTATGGCCATTTATCCAAAGCAATATTTTAGAAAGCAGAAGCCACAACAGTTGAGCAACTGCAGCAGTAGCCATAGGTGCACACATTCCTCATGACTGCCTGGAGGAATCCACATCTGCTCTGCACCCTTTGGGGCACAGGTTGGAGCCTCAGGTTGATCAAAGCAATTTATGAGCCTTCATTAGAGAGCAGGAGGGGGATGGCCAAGTTGCATAACTCCTTCTTTGATGCGTTTTGTTTTTCAGTACTGTCAGAAACTCCTAAGACTACATCCCCTCTCCTTTCCTAAGATGCCTGACCCATTGCCAGCCTTGCTAGGTAAGCTCACAGATCCCTGCTCAATTCTGCTCTGGGTACCTTCAGTTCTTTGTCAATGTCTGTTTTTACCTTAAAAGACTCCATATCAAAAGAATAAGTAGGAGAGTCTGAGAACTCAAGGAGAAGTTAACTATTCCTACTACCTATCCTACGATGAATAAAGAATGTAGAGTATTGAAAGAACAAATATGAACCTTAACACATACAACAGCTTTTACAAACACCAAAGAGTTTAGACAAGACAGAGGTAAGATATAGTACTGCCTGATCAGAAAATAAGACATGTCTGACCTTACAGAAATAGATGCTAATATAAAACACTTATATAATGCCCAAACACTGACAGTTAATTATTCTTTTTCTTATTAGCTTTGAGCATGCCTCAAAGTTAATTTCCCATATTTGGCCTTTAACCCATGATTCTTGCTGTATGCAGCCCATATGATTTATTATTAACGTAGGCTGCAGATGTTTTGATCTATTATCAGTGTATAAAAAGCCTCCTACTCTACCCCTACAGCTTGGAGGCCAAACTGTCAGCGCAGCAGCCACCTAGAGGAGGACAAGAGGCTAGAGGTACACCGCCTCTCCTGTGTTTAGAGTTGGTGCCACATCAAAGCTGCTGAAGTTGAGAAATTTCCAAAACCAGGATCGGGCCAAATTTACCATGACCAACTCTGACACACAAACATTAAAAAGGTAAAAAGAGAGAGACTACATATTTGCAGAGTATAGTTACCCAAAATTTCAAGTAAATGAAGCCTGTTTGTCAGGTGTTCTCTGCCTAAAAAAACCCATGTGAAATAAAAGCATATTCAATCAAATTTGAAAAACAAGCTTATCTCTGGGCATTAACATTTAAAAAATACTGAATACCTTTTTCATTTTAAGAAATCAATACTAGGCCATATGAGATCATTTCCTTTATAACACTTTCAAGTTTAAATATAAAGAGTTATGCTAATGGACATAACAAAATTTAGTAATTACATACATTCTACCTTAAAAAAAAAATTGAATAGGGACATGAATAATTGACCTACCTGATGATGAAGCAGTAGTTGCTGAGCTTGTAATAAACTTTCTGTATCCAGGATCTTTTCAGCCTCTGCTTGGGCTTCTTTAGAGTTGTTCATTAACTCTTCGATTGCACTTTTAACTTCTTCTTTGTACTGGAAACAGTCTCCAACAGTGCCTATTGTCTTTTCAACCTAGAATTACAGATAACTAAGTATTTCATGTTGAAAGGCACTTCTGTATTTTAAGGGCACATTTATATTTGGAATATTTTTTCAAAAAATATAGTAAATTGTCTAAATTGAAACCATTTTTGTCTCCAGCATTCTTAACAGACACCTTTAACTTTACATTGAAAGAGTGACTGTAGACTTAAAATGTGATCTAGGAGACCTTTCTCTTGATTAGATATACTCCCTATTACATTGCCACATGGTTAATAGCTGTCTGTGACAGACCCTTATTGGCGATCACTTAGAAAACATACGCTGTCCTTACCCTTGCAAGTTGACCCAGATTCTGAAATACCTGCACTACTCAACTCACAAAAAATCTTGCTGCCTTTTGGACCTTCCAGAGCAATGCCCTGGTGAATCACAAATGCACTAAAATGCCCTGTTACCCTGGTTTTATGGACCACAATATGCATGTGGTGCAATATCAAGTCTCAGTTTGCAGAAATTTATAAAGAAAAAGATATGTCTTCAAAATACCAGAAAGTTCTTCCTTCTTTGCATGATTCAGCTAACTACTTGTACCTGATTCTCAATACAGGCTCTGTTCCTCAGACAGTTCCTGTGTTTTAAGGTTTTAATCACAAAGTATTCTAGAACTAAGAAACTCCTTTCTTTTCTTCCTCCCTTCCTTCCTTTCTTTCCAGTCCATATTCACTTTGGAGGGTCATTCAAATTCAAGCCATTCTCTTTCCTGTTCTATAAATGTTTGGTCTTTACTATCCAAAAAACATTGCTGAACTCTGTAAATACCCAGTATCAGTCCTTGTCTAAACAGTCTCATCCATCTGATTAACAAGCTGTAAATTTAGCTGTAAAGAGTATTCAGACTTTTAAGTATCAGCAGTCTCTTAACTATAGTATAAAGTGCCATTTAGATTATGCTTTTAGATTCAAAACAAGTTTACATTCTTATTTTCTTTTTTTACCTTCATGAACCTGTGCTCCCCTTAGCTCTGACTTTTGGGGGAAACAAAAAGCAAAAGTACTTTAATACAAAATAAAAATTAATAAAATAAATACGATCTTAAATTTTTTTCAGTCACTTGAAAATCATAACATTGGTTCCTCCAGCTTTCCAAACAGTTTTCACTCCACAGAAGTTTAGAGAAGTTTCAATAAATACATGGAACTTTTATACACTTGGAACACCTACAAGGCCTCCACAAGAATCAAAATCAATGACAGAATTTGAAGCCTGAACTCCTTCTCTATCCTGAACTCTTTTTTCAAATGGACATGTTCCGCCTTGCAAGTGTAAGATGTTCCAAGTTTTTCCCAATCTTTCTTTTTACTGTGAAAACTGTGAAACAGTTCCCTGAGATCCCACAGAACTCAAGGGTTCGGTGGATTCTAAGAGGTTTTGCCTATCAGTTAGAAACTTTCCATGATTTCAGCAGTTACAGTGTCTCATCATTCAGACCTCAAAGAATTGCAGCTTCTTTCTGCAAACTCAGTGCATGATAGACATCCTTAATGATTTGAAACTACCTCACAGTAGTTCCTTTATTATTTCAGCATAAAAGATACATAAATGAAGATTAAAGTCAAATTCTATATCCACTAGCTGATGTGCATCACGGTTTTGCCAGTGTTCACTAAGAGCTGATTTCAGAAAAACTATCTTTTGCCACTAAAAATAGTGACATTTTGATTCCAGAAACATTAACTATGATGTTTTCCAATCCTGCAAAGGGAAATGTTCCATTATAATGATGTCAGTATTTTTTGCCTGCTACTCTCAAGACTTTGCTACCCAGGGAGTAAAAATGAGTTTTTCTGTTGCTGAATGCTTGCAGTCTAATTAAAAAAAAACACAGCAGGAAACTTATGCTTGTGAAGCCATGATTGATATAATTTCATGTGACACTGTAAACAGAGACTTCTTATGTCTCTCATACCATACCTCAGCCAGCAAATCAAGGAGTCCCTTGAAGTCACTGGAAAGTTTACAAAGCTCATCCTCTGTCTTTCTGGCCTCCAAATCAGGACATACTGCCGTCAAAAGAGCTAGTCTAGATTTCAGCCAGCTGTGATTTTCTCCTTGCTTGTTAATATGCTTCCTAATTTCCTATGGAAGAATCAAAATGTATTTTCTTCAAATAAACAAAATATATTAATGAGTGACATCAAAGACTGGTAGTGTAAACATACCACCATTGTTCTTATCTTGAAACACTAGAAATGTAGTATTTTTCTTTTTGCGTACCTTGTCTGATTCTGTTCCAGTCAATGGCTAGATTTTTGCATTTCCTCCACAGACTTTACTCCACTACTACTTATTAGACTGTTCTTTAACAAGTAGTAGTGGAGTACATTTTCCTCACAAACTAACATTTTTAACTACAGATAGATTGATAGATAGTAGATACTATGTATATATTTTTCCATATATTGACCAAATTTCTTAGTTACCATTTAAATCTTAAATGCTGACTTTCCCAAACATAGAATTTCACATGATATAAGATTTTGTGGTTTTGTTGTTTTTTTCTTTTCCCCTATTTAAATAGCTCTTTTTTCCCCTCTTCTCACCTGGTAGTTCATTTATATCTTTGTGCCAGTGCTGATGAGAAGTTGCCAGCACTGAAACTCCATGAGTAAATCAGACTTTTCGGAGCAAAAGCACCCATTAAGCTAAAGGTCTATCTGCTTTATCAAGGTCACCCTAATTATGTCTCTCTGCACAGTTAGCCTCATAACCTGCTCATGACTTTCACACCAACTCCAACAGTATGTGACATTCCTATTTTTGCTCCCAATATGTGAAATAAAAAAAAGAAATAAAGAGTCAAGCTAGGTCTCACGTGGCACAATAAATTATTGCCTAAAACTAATTTAGCCAAATGACCCAATCTTCAATTATCCTAGCACTTCTGTTACCAGTCACCAACGCAAAAGTGAATGGTAGAATATCTTTGCCTCCCCTGTTACACTATTGTGGAAGAGAATTTTTATTATAGAAATTTCCCTAAATGTAAGATAGTAACTTGATCCTTCCAAAAGCCCCAGTCCAGAAATTTTGGCTTATCTTTGCACAGCACTTTTAACTGTGCACACAGCAGGATGAGGGGCAAGTGTTTATTCTATCTGCTTCTATATTTTGGATGTTCTGTCATTCTCTAAATTATTAGAAGTAGGAACTTCTGCCGCACTTTGCTGCATGTGGAACTTTCTCCTGTAAATGTTTTTAAGAATATCAGGAATCAGCAGAGCTATTATGGTCTCCATAGTGAAAAAGTTGCACTACTTCAGAACACAGTTTTAGCCAGAGTCCCAGTAGCAATGACGGTAGCCTTTTTTAGAATATAAGCCAAGGGCTCACCCCCACAGATGCTTTACACTGCTTGTATTTGGCAGTATCACTGACACTTTCCTTTATCTTCTTTAGCTCTCTTTCTGTTGACAAAATCCAATTTGCCAATTCAGAAAATCTGAAATAAAACATTACATGATGCAAAGTAAGGAAAATAGTCAGACAAAAACTGCCACCACCACCATTGCCATAACCTTAAATTTAAGCCAAAAATTATAAAACCCACTATAATTTGTGGAATTTACTACATAAAGCATAGTTTTCTACTTGAAGCTAACAACACAGTATCATTCTTTATGTGGTACTGATCTATGATGACATTTAGAGGAGTGGCCACACATAAGGCTTTATGACACGCAGCTAGCAATTGAGCTGACACCTGTTCTTATAGCCCTTCCAGGTGTCCGAGTGCTCCGTTAGCTTTACGTATGTGCTGTCTATCTGGGATTTGAGCTCCTTCAGGATTCGTTGGCTGCTTTCCAATGTAGCCCTCACTGGATCAGAAACTGGCAGTTTTTGGCACAGTTCTTCAATCCTTTGTAGCCTTTTCTCACACAGCTGGTAAGGTCCCTTGTCACCGAAGAACAACTGATGGGAGACAGCAGAAAATTCAATAAAAATACAAATTGCAGAGATCACAAATCATATCTATGTATCTGTTATAAACTGTACTAAGCTCAAATAAAAAAAATTGTTAAAGGCCCCACGGACTGAACTGATTTAATTGTGAATTGTGTACAGTGTGTCTGGTGCCTTAAGAGTTGGTCAGACCTTCTGTTTGTTATTGACATTGAAATGCATTTCTGTAAATGCCCACGTGGTGGCATATAATTCATACCTTGTGTTCCTCGATCATCCTTTCATTGCCTTCTCTTGATAACACCTTGTTTTGTCGAGCTAGTTCAGCTTTGCACTCCTCCACTGTGACCAGAAACTTGCTTTTCTGTACTTCTATCTTCAAGTGGATCAAATGATATGGGGCTTCTGTTTGAAGATCCTACACACCCACAGGGGCAATAAACAAGCACAGAGATAAAACACTACTCTACCTCAGTGTGAAGTTACTACAAATAAATTATCTGAAAACTGCTAACGTAGAAAATAAAGCATATATATGCATGAATAGATGGGGCTTTCTCCATATTCATTTAAGTAAATAAAGCAACTCTGTTACCAATATCTCTTAGACATATCATAAGGTCATAAGTTTTTGCGGACCAGAATATGTATGTATACGGCTCGTTACAGAGACATCTTGATTCTTGGGCAAGATATTCCAAATATTGCCTGTATAAAATAATAAAGCAAACAATAACAGTGAAACTATATTCACAACTGCTTCCAGAGGTTCCTGTTTGCATGCCAGTGAGAAACCACTCATCCATCACACTAGCTTTGGCCTGCAACATGCTGTAGCAGGCAAAAAATTCCATAGCTTATAAGCAATGTTTGTTCAGTTGTTAGAGCCTTTAGCAGAAGACACAATTTAAACTGATAGCCTCAACTCTTACAAATTTGTTTTATTGAGGTTGGGAAAGTAACTGCAATCATCCAACATCAACATAAAGGAAGAAAAGCTAGCACCTATTCTCAACAAATGTTCTTAATGCAGGTATCATTATGGCTGTACGTAGGGGGAGAAATTAAGGTTTCATAATTAATTTCTCGTATTTCTTGACTTTTGACCACTTAAGAGGACTTTTTCAAGGGGGTATTTGCAGGTGTAACTACCTAATGTTGTAAATTTCTTTTTTCCCCCTCTAATTGTACAGGAAGCCAAATAATACTTTTTTTTTTTTTTTTTTTTTT
>VYXH01002070.1:29018-78199 GCA_013397275.1 Burhinus bistriatus
TCCTTTGCTTGGGAAGCACTGTGCTGTCATAGTTTACATGTCTTTGTGTCTATAGGAAAACCTTTTCTTTATTGTGTTACCAAAAAAAAAAAAAAAAAAAAAAAAAAAAAAAAAAAAGTCACATATTTACTTCTTGGATTGAAACCATGGGCACTAGGAGGGAACACAAGTTTCAGTCGTTGTGTGTTTGTGCCTAGCTGACTTAAGGATAGTAGGATAGGCTATATTATGTTTGTTGCCTGAACATGAAGAAACATTTGCTGAGCTTACCAAGGTGCAATCTGAATTCCTAGAAAGCTAATTGTAAATACTCGGAGCAGCAGATCTTTGTAAGATGTTTTTGAAACTTACTTGGGCTTTTTGTTTAAGAACAGTTGTGGGTTGTGCTTCAGGATCCAGGATAGAAATTATTTCATTGACTTTTTCAAGAGATTCGTAAAAATGTGTGATTTGTTTCTCCAGTTCTTCCAGTGGAGACAGCAGATGCTGGCATTCATACAGCAGGGCACAGGAATACTCCTTAACCTTTTGTCCATTTTAAAGAAAAATAATTATTACAGAAGTTGTAAAATTCAATAAATAGCAGCTTCCTCTGCATGTGTGTTTATATAGTTGCTTCTTCTTTTAAGATAGATCAATCCTGATCCTGTATTACTTCTTAAAGGAAAGAGTATTAAATTTAAGGATGGTAGTCTTAAAGTCTAAAAGAAGTAACATTTTCTCCACCCTGAATCAATCTATTGGTACTATAACTACATATTTGCTCAAGTACATATATCTGAGCATTTATGTACGGGGAGCTTACTATTCATTAGTTCAACAGTCAACAATGTGTAGTAGAAAAAGTATTCTGCAACCTTGCTCAGCTGCTCTTTGATCCTTGTCACAGTTCCAAGTATTTCATTCACTGCCTCTTGGGAAACTTCCTTTGTAACAAGTTGCGCTGTTCTTGTAACCATTTTGTACTGAGCTTCCATCGCAGGCAATTTCTGCTTAATATTCTGAAACACGTTTCAAAAAAATATTTCAACAACAGCATTTATGCATTCATGGGAGATACAAGCCTGTTCTCAGGAGATAAGAGATATATATTCCAATTATCAATTGCTTTCATCACTGACTTTACTGAATAGTGGATCATATTTCAAATGCATGAAAACTGTGCCAAAGGGTATCACTCAGCTCACCTGAACGTGATTTGAAACTACACAGAAAGAAATACCCAGTGGGACGGTGTTTGGGAAACGTAGTGTAGAAATGTCATGCATAGAAGACAATGATTTATATTAGCTATAGCAGAAATTATACAAAAAGCACCACAGGTAAAAAAAAAAAAAAGTAAGAATGGAAATATATACTAAAATAATTTTACGCTCACAGATCTAAATAGTTACAAGTTTCTCTCTTATGAAGAAGAAAGAAAGGAATGGAAGTAAGACACTTACTTCTAAATCTTGTACAAACATTTTGACATCAAGGAAGGACACTTCTATAGGGACCAAAAATTTCCTATTGCTTCCATCAATAAAAGCTGTCAAATGGGCAACACCATCCAAGTATTCCTTCCTCATTTTGTCCAGTTCATCTGCTCGAGCATACTAAGAAAATGCAAAGTAAAACGAAACAAACAAAAAAATAACCACCACAAATGGCAATTAAGTAATGACTTAAGAGAATTAGTATGTTTTCAGTGCAATTGTTTGCTGGACAAATTATATTCAACAAAATACAAAATAACGGCAATTAGTCTTCTAAATTAGTTAGACACTAATTGTCTGCATTAGGGTCAATAGTGCTGATACTAAAAAGAACAACATTCATGCAATAGGTCAGCCTTTTTTTAAGGTTTGGATCATTTGGAGAACGCCAGACTCTCCATTGTTTCTAACCTAGAATCAACATCTCAATCCATTTCTCGTTACCTACAGTATCAATTTTGAAAGTTCAGCAAAGAGAATAGAACACGAAAAGCCTAGAAAAGCTGAAGGAGAAATAAAAGAACTGCTGGCTGGAGGAAGGGGAAACACAGGTCTTACAAAGTGAAAATTGCTGTATGACAGAAATGGTGAAAAGCCAGTGAGAAAAACCATATAGCCAGCACATGAAAGAAGCTGCATAAGTAGAGGAAGAGACATTTACATCCTGAGCATTAGTGTTTCCACAGTGAATCATCCTAAATATTACCAGCAAATAAAGCTTGAGAACATTCTAGTCAACAATTTGGAAAAATTACAATAAAAAAGGGGAAATCTTTACTTGCTTTTCTGCTTAACTTGACTGCAATGGAAATAATCATGCCAGTAAAGAAAATTCAGAATCTTCAAATAGGCAACGGCTATTTAAAATAACTGGAAGGGCAAATATCATTAAATGTATATTGACTATAGCAAAGATATTTCCTAACGTGTTTATGAGGTGTGAAAAACTTCCATGCAATTTAACTCACATCTTCTCTTTGCTTTTTAAAGAGCAAATATAGAAACAAGAATTTTTTCCAATCAGTTGAATCTCTTCCATGAGATAAATGGTAGTTTTTTCATTTACTATCAGTGCCTCCTTGTGCACAAGATAGAAGTAATGTCTGACTGATTTGGGGAAAACATTTAGTTAAATAACTTGTATTGTACCTGCTTATGGTTGCAGTATAATAATTGAATGCAACTTTCATTAAAGAGTAGTAAAAATATTCACTTTCATCATTTTCACTGTTTAGTTTTACAGAGCTTTTACAATAACAGTAGCTACTTAAGACCAATCATTGTCTTTGAAGATCAGTAGAGGATATGCATAAATAATATTCACTGTAACAAGACAGGAGACCATAAAGAAAAACTACAGCTTATACTAGCTGAAAATGTCCAAAAATAAAAAGCTGTATAACCAAAAAGATAAACAAAGGAAAAGCCCCAATAAAATAAACTGCTGTCAGGGACTCATTTCTGATTTAAATAATGATGAACAGTTAGACACTTTAGTAAGTTGTCTTATAGTTCTGCTAGTTGGGCAAATCTGTCTTGCTTGCATGGAAATGACAAAGTAAATGTTCAAAAGTAACAACAGCAAAACCACATACCTGCTTAACTTGCATAAACAATTCTCTCCATCTTCCATTTAGTAACAGGAGCTGCTGTTTAAGGTCTCTGGAAATGGTCTCATCACATGTTTCAATCAGAAAATTACCAGCATCATTCATGGCTGTGTGCTGTTGGATCCAGTGAGGTAAGTGCCGGAAGAAATCCTGAAGAAGAAAATGAAAACACATTTCCAAAACCTTTTCGGTTACTCTTTATCTTATATGATGAAACAAAAATTTAATCACCAGCTAATGGCTTGATAAAACTCTTTCAACAATTATCCTCTGAAGCTCTTCATATTGGATATGCCATAATGGAATTTTAATGTCTGTGAACATAACCTACAGAATTAAAAAATTACCACCAGTTCACTTACAGCTCATTTTACTCCAGTGAGTAGCTTCAGTTAAACTAATGGAACTACTCTTTTAGAGAAATGTCCATAACTGAAAACACTGTCAGGGATCATCTAATTTCTGTCTTGAAATAGTATGGGCTGATAGTAACCCAGGCTGTATACACACTGTACAGAGATTCTTCCCCTACTGTGAACCATACGCAGCTTTCCAGGGTCTGGCATCCCAGAAGACCTGAGAAGACTGACTTTTTATGATTGCTTCCGCCTATCTCAGAGTAGGTGAGTGGGGAGGGGAAAGGGATGGTTGTCACTGATTTTTTCTCCCCTGTTTCAGTGAGACAGCCTAAACAGCCCAGCCATAGTGCCAAATTCTTCTGCGCATCTTGTAGGCAGGTACACACGCATAAATTGGTAGAGAAGACAAAGACCAGCTCCCTCCCTTCCTTTTTGCTCTTCAAGAGGATGAGTAATTGTTCCTAAGGCAGGTATCTCCAGGCGCTATGACTACAGCTATACCAGTAAACATAACAGGACTCAATCACTGTCCCATGATTGTCCACAGCTTCTCTGACATGGTTTTGGCTTGTCCCTGCTACACTTCTCCCTAACAGCGCACAATTCAATGGATGGCACATGGCAAGGACTGTTCCCAATAGAGGCCACCTTCTTTCAGGGGAGTAGTCACAAGGATGTAAGCTGAACCATGCCACTTGGTCTTCAGGACTAAGGAAGGGGCACTGACTCAATTTATTTACCCTGTAATTCCAAGACTGTTCATCTGACAGTGACAGTCCCATGCAATCCTTTGCTCAGCAGTAGATGTGAAAAAGTCCTGTCCAATTGTACCATCATCCCAAGTTTCAGAGCTACAGTTCCGAAACTTGTTTATACTTGACAAGTTTATACTTGTCAGAACTCATCCACATGTAAAAACAGTTCTGATATACAACCAAAAAGAAAATGTCAAATGGAGGTAATGCTCAATTTTGTTGAAGAGAGAATTGAACAAGACAGTGTTCTAAATTCCTAAAGCTGCGATTAGTAGAGCACAGGTGCTCTGTACTGCCATAACAGTGAATAAACTTAATCATCTCAGTAAACTGTATGTGCAGTTTGAATCTTCTACATGCAGTGGAGCACAACCCTCGCTCTGTGAAAAGGCTACTCTCTGTGAGCACATCCAAAAGAAATTGAGTCTACTGGACCTGGCACCGGTCAGTTCTCCAGTGGTCAGGCTTGCTAGAGGTCAAGAAGGAAAAAGCACATGGACTAAACTACTCGCGTCCTTGCTCCTGCACACTTATTCCTACAAACCATTACCTTCCTCAGACCCTGCTGGAGAGTCTCTCCATTTCAGAGGCCAACCTAAAGCATGTGTCAAATTTGGACAAGTTTGGAAGGTATTGTGAAGCACACCTCATTCTCAATTAAAACAATGCAGTTGTTTTTAAGGAATTGCCCACGTGAGATCTAGAAGCCCTTTGATACCCTTGGATATAGCTGTTGGGGAAAGGTGTGGGAGAGACAGTTACAACAGGCTCATGAAGGGAAGTTCTTAAGAGGCACCGCAAGTAAATAAAGGAGTTGTAGAAGGAGTAGTTTTTTTCATTAATATTTATTTACTGTTAAATTAATACTTATTAACTGTTAAATTTCTAGTATTTCACGGTAGAAAAATCCAAGCACATACTGATCTTTTTTGCAAGATCTTCTGTGCTATATGTTCACAATAAGGTTTCTGAAAATAGAAGCCAATAAGAAAATGAACAAGCCACTTTCTTTTGCAAAAAGAACGGTGGTATGGATATAAGACTATTTCATTTAAACACCAACAAGTTACTTACATAAAACATACACAAGGAGCTAAGATCAGCCTGATCAGCTGAGGTCATCCTTCCTGCTCAGTAATAATAACTGTTGGTTTTTATATTATGTCAAACTATTGAATTATTTTCACAGGTTTATTTTAATTTAAAAAGTGCATTCTATTCTTTTACATCAATTTAAATTAACAAACTTTTACTAAAAATTATACTGTTCTGTTATGTAACATGAAATGCCCATTCCCGACCTGATGTCAGTTTTGACGTACCTATGAAAACTATACTTTGGTGTTAAGGGCTGTATAACTTCTATGTTGGGACCGGGTGAAAACTGAATGCAGTATTATTCATGTCAATCTGGGTCATTATTGAAGTTTCACAAACATAAATCTTAGTGCTTCAGTACTCTAATATTAGAGCAGAAAAAAAAAGAGAGCAAAACTATCTTTATGTTCACAGGTCCCCAAAAGGAACTGTTTGAAAGATTTCTAAAATGCCAGGGAAATGGATTAATTATTTACCCATCAAACATAACAACACATATTAATAATGTTGTCTTCTGAAGGCAACTAATACTGAAATCTGTCATCCATATGGTAGAAAAAACAGTGGAAAAATAATTTTCTTTAAGTGTCTTTATATATAGCACATGACTATGCACTTTGGTGTTAACAGCTGTATTTGCCTTTGAGTAAATCATGTAACGTTCCTATTTCTGAGCAATACTGCTGCCCTATATTCATGTCAAAGATGCCTCTAACCATGTTATCACATATGATGCCTTCCTTCGTTGTGTGCATATATGTATATGTCTGTACACCGTATATGTGCAATCATTGAAACACCTATGATGAATGTAAACAGTACACCAAAAGCTGAAAAAAAATCTCTCCCTCTTGTATGACATTTTCTAAAACAACCTAAACAAATGCAAAAACATACCCCATATTTTACAATTTACAAAATAGCCAGATCCATATGCTATGAGTGCATACCTTTTTAGAAGGTTCAGGCTGATTCAGCATTTTTTCAGCATCTTCTAGCCAAGCTTGTAGACCTGCCACAGTGCTGCTATATCTGTCCCAATTAGAAATTACTTCTTCCAACATGCTTCTTACACTTCTCACCTCTACCGATAGGTTCCTCCACTGTGCTGTTGTTTCATTCATGAATTTCATCACATTCTCAACTTCCTCCACTGAGATACAGGAAAGATATTGGTTATTTTAGTTCATTGGTATTTCTGTAAAGCTTAATTTTATGTTATGTTTATCCATTCTCATCATGGAATTACATTCTACTGCAACTTCTATTTCAGAAGGCTTTTATATACATATGCTCAGTTCACAGCCTAATTTTAGTGCAAAATTACAACTGAGAAATTAAACCTGTGAACTAAAGTCGAAGGAAAGCACATAAAATGAGTGCTATATTAAAACAGTCACACTGCATATTCAGTGTAGTGTTCATTTCTAATCTGTATTAAATCAAGAGAGAAAGTTTCCTTAAAAAAGCAGAAAATAATAAAGATGTATAATGTATGAACACATATTATGTCTGCATTGAAAAGTACTGAATGATATTCTGATCTTCCTTTCACCGAGTTTAAAACCAAACTGCTGCTAATTTTTGACTTTTAATTTTTAGTATTTTCCTCACGGCAATAAAGGCACAAGCGTGTCCTCATACTGGAAGAAAAAAAACAGAGAAAGAAAAAGGACCCAAGCAAATCCTGAGACTTCATAAAACATGCAGAATAGAGATAATTTAAAAAACATTTTTAGCAAAGGTGTCCTCTAATTTGCACTGCTGTTTCTGAATTCATATAAGTGAGTAGCTGCCCTTTAGAAAAGAATTTGATATTGGATTTTTTAATAGCATTGAATTTTATTCTTGTAAGAATACCTTGTAAAAAAATGTTTACTTTTGTAAAATTTGAGTGTCACCATCATCAACTTAAATTTCACAACAAAAAAAGATATGTTTTCTCTCCACATCTGCTAACCACTTTAGCAGCTGCAGCAATCCTCCACAGACATCACTGTGTTATCTCCTCAGCAGACATTAAAGTGATCTCATGTCTGTAACTATCTAGGCAAATACTGCCCTCATGCATTCTCACTGAACTCAGCAGTGTTCAGGAATTACAGCAGGCAGCTGTTGAATCGGATACATATTTTTCTCATGTATATCCATACTTCAACTGTCATTTGGGTTCCTCTTATATGTTTTCACAGTTAATGAAGAATTGTCAATAAATCAGAGGATACTTCTACTACTACATCAATATTGGGACCAACTCTCTATTCGTCTTCTTCTAGTAAATGAAGCCAAGCCAGGGAGCATTTCCAGGCACCAGAACATGATCTTCCCTACTCCTAATGTGGTCTTTGGCACACTTTTGACCCCAATCAACAACACTGAAACAATCCAGAAGCTAGCATGGACCATGGACTTCTCCCATTAGGAAGTCTGAAC
Organism: Burhinus bistriatus; assembly: GCA_013397275.1. Classification (NCBI taxonomy): domain Eukaryota; kingdom Metazoa; phylum Chordata; class Aves; order Charadriiformes; family Burhinidae; genus Burhinus; species Burhinus bistriatus. The sequence continues at coordinate 36,752 of VYXH01002070.1, forward strand.
ATGACCACCCTCTTCTGGAGATTAAGAAATTTTAACAGCGGGAGCGCAGGCTGCTCTGTACCAGCTGGCTTCACACTAGAGAATATGTGAAATTGCTACCAGAGGCTCTGGTGAACTGCGGCTGCTGTACAGCTCTGCTGCCTGGAAGAAACAAATATTAGGAGATCTTTTTAGACGATGCTTATGTCTAAAGAAATTAAAATGGTGCCCCCACAATGAAAGAAACATAAGCATTTACCTGAGCCATTTGCTTTGGCGTACATTTCAGCTGCTCTTTTCAAGATCTGGTAAGTAACTTCATACTGCTCAAAGAACTTACTATTTTCAATAACAGACTGAAAAGAAAAAATAAAATTACAACAGACAAAATAAAGATAGATATTAAGAATAAGGATAATTTCCATGAAATTACACCAGGACAGTGATGACAACTTTTAGCTTCATTATTCCTTCATTCATTTTTTTCCATCATTATAAAATAATATTTAATCTATCATCAGTATAAAATAATATAAAAATTTCACCTTTTCAAATTAATGGTACAACAGAGTCTCCCTTTACAGTTTATTTTCTTTGCATATGGAAAGATTATTTAATACGTTCTTTCTTAGTCTGCTAGGTGCGGACTTGCTGAAACTCACTAGCATATGATACTTTGAATGTGCAGAAACTGAGCAATTAACTTAAAAGTTATTTAATGGAAACTGTTTTACACTGAAATCCAAGTGGAATCATTTTAATGAAAGAGAAAATTTCATCCATATAGGTTACAAAAAAAATCAAATCCAGTTAAACTTTGAAAATTGTTACTGTATTAAGCCTTTGCAGAAAGGCAGGTTTCACTTTAAGAGATAAAACCATTTGACTTACCCTTCAGTTTTCCTTTACTTCCTTTGTAATTGGTAAAAATAAGATTAAGGAAACACTGCACAAAGAGATGCTGCTTCTACAAAGTGTGACACAGCGCTGCGCCTTTGTGAGTGAGGTTTTAGCTGTGTAATGTGTTATAGCATAAGGAATAATTTATCTGGAAATATCTTGGTCACAAAGTTATGGCTCCTTATCTTTATGCCTCTTTATCCCTTATGGCAAACGACACTGACTTTTTTTTACATGTCTTTCAGAAATGTTACCTCCTTTAAGTGCGATATATAATTATATCTCTATATTATGCAAACATATTACATCTTGCATTACCACTGTTAAAAAAGAGAGAAAAGCCTGTTTTTTTTTTTTTTTAGAAAGTTTTTATATTGCCTTACCTAATGTACTTATCTAGAGTTTTGCAATGATTTTGTAGCTTATACTACCTCCCATGCCTCCACAGTTACAGATCTACAAAATTAAGGCAAGTACATCTCACATATGTCCACACAAGCTTTGGAATGTCAGAACAGACAAAATTATATGTGTACTAGTGTGATTTTGGTAAAACCAGGTTTCAAATGAGGTCAAAGTTCAGTGTACTTTGAAGAGAAGAATCAGATTTTATATATTCACCAACCCACATTTTATAATATGCAAAACAGTTTTAAAAATTAATCTGCCAGCCAGGATATATGTAAAAATCTTCTATTTAAAAACCTTTTACAGTTGCTATGTCAAATCACCACAGTTACCTAGCGTGTAATTTAGAAATGTGTCTATAACCAAGGAAACTGAAAGTCAAGGACAATCAGACTTTTTCTCTGCTCTACTGGGAAAAAAATCCGGCATGTATAAAGAACTACATGCTTTCCATGAATTATGTGACAAACTCCTGCCTTTCACTTCTGCCAAAAGCATACACACAGACATTTTACCCTGAACCAAAAACTGCATATAAGAAAGTAAAAGACTGTATCTAACTACTTATATAACACTGATCTCAAGAGCAATTGGAAATATTTTCAAAAATTAAATATGGACATTTTACTGATTAATATTGTCTCCCATCTGACAAGGTCCCTTACAGAAAATATGTAGCTTTTCCCAAATCTGTATAGCATATGGTGCTAAAAAAGTGCTAATACAGCAATGCCAAAACACAGTTCTGTGGGTTAAAATCCATGGATAACTGTACCCAGTGTGTCCACTACAGCTGAGACTTCAGTGTAGTATATTCTTCAGGTTGATGGTGTACAATTTCTGCTGACCTTTACTTCTGGTATATGACAGACAGGTGAAAAGAAGATGGTATAAAGTAACAACCACCACTTTCATTTTTAAGCTATAGCACATAAATATTTTCCAGGCATATGTTCTATCTGCATCCTAACTACGCATGTTCCTAGAATGCTGACATTGCTCAGTCTGCTCTGGCAGAAAAACAAACTTACATTTTTATCTCCTACTAATATAGTCTCTGACTACAAGGTACTGACTCCAGCTTTCCTACATAAGACACCTAATTTACTGGAAGAGTAACACTTGGCTCTTGGTCCTAGAATATTGCTCCCAGGTAAGCCAAAGCAAATAAAGTTTCTTCCCATCAGTGGACACCTGGAAGGAGCCAGAAGTCAAGGCCACCAGGAATGCAGCTGAGCTCTATTTATCTTCTTGTCCCAATTTCCTCATTTTGATGTGATGCAGTTTCATAAATGCGGCAAGGAAGCATTTTCTTTCCCCTAACAACCATCTCAGCATTAGTGGTCTGAAGCGTAAGAATAATTGAGGCAATCACAAAATAACATACAAATTCACCACTTAATGTTCTTTTCAAAGCAAAAAATAAGAAAGTGATATAAAATAAAAATCCAAAAGTCAAGCTATCCACTTGCTCATTATTTCTCTTGTCCTCTTTTAGTAGTTTTTGCAAGTCTCACAGAGTATACAAATGAACTCCTAGCTATTCCACATCACTCTAGCAAACTATGTTATTTTAAATAACCATCTGAATTTTGCAATGCTTGTCTAAAACAAGGCTTAGCTCCTGAATTTTTATGTGTCCCTAACTGCTAAAATTTAAACATAGAAAAGGAACAGTGTGAACAGGTCTTCAATTCTCACTTTGTAGAGGAACTTTATTGAATTTGAAGTTTTCTTCCAAAGCAATGAAATCAGGCTGTGGGGGCATCAATAACTTTCTCTAGACAGTGTCCTGGCTCTGAATGGTTCTATGACTGTATGAATTCTTTCCAAACCGAATTCTCCTGTGCAATTTTCCTCATATGGCTTAGATAGAAGAGGAAAATGGTATTTAGCCCAGCCTGGCTGTTGTAAGAATTCCTCACACCCTAATGTAGACATGCAGCAGTGGTACCGTTCCACCAGCCACTTGGCACTGCAAGGGTGGATTTAACAAGGTACAGCAGTGTAAGACTGAAAGGGAGCCTATCAATGAGCATTTGTAAGTCAATAGCCTCTGTTTCTTAACATGGTACATGGATGATGCAGAGCTGGAGCAATCTCCTTCCAGAACAGAAATAAAGTAATGGTTTAAATATACTAATGCTGAGCAGGAGAAGAAAGATCATTCTTCAAAAGAATAAAATTACTCCCCTGTCACTACAATATATTGAAGAAGTACACAGAGCCAGCATAACTTCTTTTTTTTTTTCTTTTTTCCTTCATTTGGAAGACTTTAAAAAAAAGTACTGTGGGGGACTGCATGCCAAAAACCTTCTCTATCTCTACACTTAATCTGTGATAGTCACTATAAAGTGCATCTATGCAGTTGTAAAAGAAGCTGAAATTCAGTTCTTTGGAATTGCTGTCTAAGGTAAGTAAAAATCTAGGATTTGGAACCTCCAGATACACTTGGTAAGTTGATGGTCCGACAGTTAGCAGCTGGGACATTATTACTGTTTTTGAAGAGATGGTGCAAAGAGAATCATTTTCATTTTTAGTCTTCTGACTAAAGTTCCTCCATGGGAAGATGGATTCACCTCTGAAATGATATTCCATAAGAACGAAGTCATAAAGTTGATGACTGTCAAGTCTAATTTCTGTTTCTGCTCTTTTATTCATGTTCTTTTATTAATTTCCAGCAATCTTAAATATGAATATTTCAAAAATAATTATAAAAAGAAGACGACAACCCCAACTTACAATATAATTTTGAAGCAGTAGTTCCACTGACTCTCGCCTTCCATATTTGATAATCCATGATTTTAACTTTGATTCTGCAAGGACTAAGAGTGACAGTAGACGGTACTTCAGTTCCAGAAACTCCATCTTCAACAGATGGAGCTCAGATGAAGAGACAACAAAATTAAACCTATAAAATGAATCACACTGTAGTAAAATACAGCAATATTCATTTTTGCAGGAGAGACTGAAAGCTTTAGTTACAGTTCAGATATTTTTCTAATCTTTCACCTAATTCAGAGTCTACAAATATTTAATTATGCACAATGATCATTCTGATGACTGCTCTTGAATAGCATATTAATTACATTCTGGTTTATTCACAGAAATCAGCAGTTTACATCTGTTACTAAGTTTTGCAAAGTCATTTTTCCTTTCTTTTTTCACATGCATCCCGGCTGCTGTTACATAACATTTCTTCCAGAGACAAGTAATAACAGGATCAATGTAAAAAAGTATTCCCTTCCAAAACACATAGCTTATTTTGATTCTCATCGATCTTTAAAGTATCAGGCTTTTTGGTATATTCTTATGTATATTCTAGGAGGTTTTTCCTTCCAATTTTTTCATGCTTGCCATTGAGAAACATAATTAGTGATTTCTACATGAACAGATTAAAAAGGAAACAGGTTACCTTTCATTCACAGAGGATTTTTTTTGGATTAAAAGCCTTACCTCTCTGCCATATCTTCTAATTGGTCAGGTGGAACAGGCACTCCGTTAACAGACCTGGCCCCGTGGATCTCATGGAATGCCTTTTTGTGACCATCTATGTATTTCAGCAGATCCTGATTTGATTTTAAGAAAGAGACAGAGATGGGCGGGGGGGAAGGGGGGGGAACAGAGAGAGAGAGAGAGAGAGAGAGAGAGAGAGAGAGAGAAGGCTCACAGTAGGCTATCCAACTAATAAGCACAATTTTAAGCCTGCACTGATGACTCAATGTAGTTAACTATTTGATCATGCTCTTACATTTGCATGCAAGGTTATGCATACAGAAGCATTTACATAGGGAACCCCCTTATAAGATGCTCTGCTAAAGCTGTGTCTAACAATTATGGAAGATTTCAAAACAGAAAGATACACTGCCAAGGTTTAACAAAACAAGAACTCTTTACTGTATTAAATAATCCCTGAAATGCAGTCTGCAAATACTCTAACATCATAACAGCCTAATCTTGCTAAATGTACTCTTTACATCTTTATAACAGATACTAACCTTTATAAAATATAGATTCAAATTTTCAGCAACTAATCTGCTCCACCACATATAGGCAGAAGATCCATAGCTCCTTATGTAAGTACATTTTCAATATTCAATGAACTTTTCACTCTCTCAGCATCAAAAGATTTCAGGACCGCTCTCTCTATGTTACACGAATAAATGCAGAATGTGGTACCCGACCTGTATTCCTGTGATAAGAATTGTACCAGCAAAAACCTTACAGCAGAGCACATTTCCACAGTAACTAAGCAACACCGCTTCAAATGGCTTCCTGGAGATTACATATTAAAATGAATGACTGGCAGTAGTCTTTGAAGAGATACCGTAACAATAACACGTCAAGTCCCCAGCGGCTGAGAGGACACAGAACAGTGGGTATTTTACTGCATACAGGCAGCTCCTGGCACAAAGTGCTCAGAAGCCTATTAGCAAAGGAAATCATACAATGCTCCCCCTTTCTCACCTGGGGGAACAAAAGGCAGGCTTGTGTACTGATCACAGATGTTTGTTCATTTATTCCTACGTGCTGAAGAAGGGTTTCTCCCCAGTCACTGCCCAGTGTTTGCACAGCAGAAATTAATGGTAATTCACTGGTGCAGCTCACCAAATGGTCCCACCATCCCCATGAACCCACCTCCATTTTCATTGTTTTCCACTTCAGCCAACACCTTGTTGTGAAGAGAAATGAACTAGGCTTTCTCAGATGTGAAGCACTGATTTTACTATGGCAAAAACTGCACTGAGGGTAGGTATCCTGTGACTAACATACTCTCACATAAAGGAAAGATTTGGAACAAGTATTGCAGCTAGCTGCATTTGAGACCTTGCCAGACAAAAAGGGATGCACCTAACGCGCATTGGTAAGTCAAAATAAAAGCCAGTAGTTCCATCCAACATCAACTGGAAGCCCATGAAAACTTTTATATAGTGTTTTCATGGAGTGAAATCCTGCTCTGCAAAATGACTCAACGAACACAGACATTGTCCTTAATTGCTGGATCTTGGCAGCTATATTAACTAAAGTGCTTGCCTGATTCCATAAAGGTTTGTCCAAATAAGCTGGTACATTTTTTATTAGATTCAAAATGGCCAAAAGCTACAAAGTTCAATAAAATAACCTAAAGGTACAGAGAAAGTGATTATGTTATTTGAACAAAACTATAACAAATAATCCCCAACAACTTCCTAGGAAACAAGGACTGAAAAAAAAAACCAACCCCAAACCACTAGTGCATTTCTGGTACTATCCAACAGCACATTAGGATTCATCAATGCAAATCTGAGCGACAAAACAAACTCCAGGAACAGATATAAATACACATATTTGTTTTGAAGCCTTCTCCATCCCATTCCCATGGGAAAACTTCCCTGGCACAGACTAACCTAAATCAAAGTTTATTTGTTGGCATAGAAATCTCTCACCACCGCATTTCTGATGCAAAGAAAAGACAGTTTAGGACACATACTTTTGTGTTTCTTATGAATGTATCTAAACGAGGTCTGTAGTGTTCACATTTCAAAACCAAAAATGTTTGACTTGCTTTTTTTAAAGAAATCTTCTGAATCCTGAAACATTTGATGTTAACAAGAAAGCTAAAGAAATTTAGCATCCCAAGAGACTAGACCTTGAAAGAAAACAATATCTTCCTCAGATTTTAATATGGCGTTGTTTAAATTTTGTTAGCCACCACCTAAGTTAGAAAAGCTGCCACTGTTCTAATAAAGAGTAATCACAACACCCAACTGATCTTCCAGACCAACTACCATTGTCTGTCACAGCTATTCCAAGATGACCATGAAACTTATCAGCTTTTCATTATATGGCATTACTTTTTAATTAAAAACCCCACCCATATCCAAACCACAAAAAATAACAAAACTACAAACAAGTTTTAAAATAGTAGCAATAGCGAAAAAAAGCAATATAAAATACAGCCTTACTGACACAAGTGCAGCCCTTCTGTGCAGCACCTTTTTCCTTTCTCTGTCATATTTACTGGTTCAGCTTCTCTTATCCTCTCACCATCAATTTCTCTCTGCATTTTTCTCATATATATTACATAAATGCACAGACAAACCTCACAGTTTTGATTTTAAATGAGAACTTGGACTCAGCAGAGAATAATGGCAAAAGTATTTAAATTCATCTGGAAAAGTTTCCTGTTTGCCACAGCAGAGGGGACTTCTCATGTTATTTGTCATCACAACTGTCATGGTTTGGGCTGGACTGGCCACTGAAACAAACGACAGATACTCTCCCCCACCTCTGATGTCAGTTTTGGGTCACCTGCCCCGTCCGCTCCTCCCCACAGCTGCAACTCCTCTATGCTTTTCCACCACCAACCCTCCAACAGGGCATATAACAAAGTTGGCTGGCCTGGGTTGTTAGAGCAATAAGGATAAGCAAGAGCCTCTCTGCATACCATTCCTTGGCATAAATTAGAAACAATCGGGTCTTAACACTCTGGAAGGAGACAGTGTCTGAAAAATATGCTGCTAATTTCAGAGAGTTCAGTTAGTTAGAAGGGGCTTAACTGAAAAGTAAAATTACTGAACGTAAAATTGGTTCTGTTTTACCTCAAACCAGGACAACAACACTATGAAAATTCACTTCATTCTATTTTTTCCCCCAGTGCATATCATCTGTACTATCAGCACACTTAGTATGTTTGCTCCTTCTCTTCTGTTTCACCTAATAAGTTCATATTGGTTGAACAATGTACCCGTCTTATGAGCTCCCTGTGGAATTTTATCCAACAGAAATCCTAGAATAGGTGAACAATTGAAATATTAATACCTGGTATCTTTTAGATAGAAGAAGCAGGAACATTCAAAAGGAATGTAAATATTACTTGTAAGATACACAGATATCACAGTTCAAGCCATCACTAAAAGACACCTAGCTTTAGCTGCCATCAAGATGACACCACCCACAGAAACTAGAAATAATAAACTTTCTTTGTATAGTATGGATCATTTACAGCTTTGGAAACAATGAAATACAGCGCACAGAATGAATGCACGCAGATCTACCTTATGTTGTTCAAGCTTCCGGTGTATTGTGTTCGCTGTTTCCTCATGAGCTTGCTGAACAGTTACTTCTTCCCTCAGAGCAGCCTCTGCTCTATAGAGCCAAGCACCTATGGTACCCAAAGGTGCAGGGAGAGATTTATCAAGGTGTATGTGCCAATCAAGTAGCTAGGAAACAAAAGTAAGAGGATTGAAATTCCTTCCTCCCTTATTTATACAAATCAGACTTTATACTGTAAGACCAAAACCCCACGTAACAGAGTATGTTTAAGACATAAACCTAGGTATATTACTTCACATTAGTTCTGAAATCATAACATTCTCGCAGGCAATAAAATCTCTATGAGGATTCGTGATTCGGGTATTTCCCTTCCAGAATGGTAAATGAGTTGCAGAACTGACCACATATAAACTGGAACAACTAATAAGCTAAAGATCTAGAATTTCATTAGTTATTAGGTACAGCAAGGGATATAAGCCCTTCTTCCACCCAATGTAATTTATTTTATGCTCTTGCCTAAAATCTTTTATCTCTATTTTGAACATATTTTCTATGTGTAAAGTGCAAAAGGACTGTGGCATCGAGAATATAGCAGTAAAATACCATGTCTCATTAGCAATCCCAGTTATGGGAATGAAAAATATTGACAATTATGTCAACACTCCAGAATATTTTTAAACAGATCCTCTGTTAAATACATGACATTTAAAAATTCCCTTAATATACACTGACTAACAATGATTTAACAACTTCTTATTTGGGACAAACAATATAAGTCACTTGGGATTTTTCATTCAATTATCAAATTACTATCACAAATAATAATATTAATTTAGTACTATTGCAAACAGGTCAAAATAGCATTAAAGCCTTATGTACTGATAAGGTATTAAGTACTAGACAGAAACATTTTTAGTTATATTAAAATTGTTATATCAGAATTTCTCACCTAACTAGCAATTTACATTAAAAAATTGCATTTTGAAGGGGCATGGCACATGCTTTCTTTTTATCAACTATGTTTTGAACTTGGCTAAGCACTGTTAACACAAGTAAAGGGAAACCTCAAAGTATAGTCCTTTTCTTAAAGTTCATATTCTGTCCTTGAGCAACATTAAAGACAGTGCAGTAAATGTTCTCAGAACAAATGCAAAATAATTCATCAGTGTTAGAAATCTGGTCCATTTTTAGGTTTCTAATGCCTAATAAAATCAATAGCAAACAGGTGTCTAAAGGATTTTAAATTCTCATCCTTCATTTAATAAAAAATATATAGAATACTAATTTTCAACTTACCCTGGAAGAAACTCTGTCCCATGCTTGCTTCACCATAGCTTGATCAAGTGATAATTTACCATCTTTTCTTAATGACTGAGTTACAAGTTCAATCTGTTTCCTTTTTACTTCATATTGTACTCTGAAATTCTTAAATGACTGCACAAAGAGAAAACCAAATCAATGTAATACAGAGTTAAAGAATTAAATTCTTCAACTTTTATGGAGTACTACAACCTATGGCAATTTCATACTGATAGAAGTCATAATCCTTCCCAAAGAGGAGTAGCAGTAAATGTATTTACACTGAAATGCATTTTATTAAAGGTTTTAATAGACTGTAGAATCCTCTAGGGAAATATAGGTAGGACTTTTCATGTTTTTCTTCGGTTATCAGATGCCTTAACTCTATGTGAAAGGAAATAATAATTGAATAGATAAACTAGCAAATGGATTAAACAGTGCTTGGGACAGACAGTGGCTGTTTTTAGAAAACAGGCAAGCTTCGGGAGAAAATTTAGGCCAAAATTTATATTGCCAATTTAGACATTGGTATTTGAGAGCAGGGTTAAAAATGAAGCTTAAAGCCCTGTCCTCTCCACCTGTCACCTCATTCAGCCTTCAGTCATACCTCCCATCTGAGCTATATCATGCAGGATCTGGAAGGACTGCACAAACACATGCTCACTTCTAACTAGGACAGTCCTTCCTCACACTGCTAGAAAAAGCTCTGTGTTAGGCAAACCATCTGTGCACTGTTCTACGTAGCAAAATTGGAGCTGACATAATTCCTCCACCAATAAAAGGTAAGACAATTTGTCTCCCTGTTTCTTTAAACTGCAGTATATTGATTTGCATCTGTACAGTTGCATAAAATACTGCAGTACATGCTATACATAATGATGACAATGACATCATATCATACAAAAATTTCCCTACTGCTTACCTGGTATTTGTCCTGTAAGCTTGCTTCTGCCACCTGTGCTCGTGCTAAGTCTCTTTCAAATTGTTCTGCCCACACTTTTAAGTCTCTCAGCACCAATCTGTCTTCCTTCTATGATTTAGTTCAACCACACACAAAAAAAACCATTGCAGCCTATTAGTAGAGGTGTCAGATATAGTCCAGACATTAACATCTCTCTAGCAAGTCAAGATCACTAGTTGTAGTGAAAGCCAATGGAACGTCTGGGCCAAATACTCTCATCACTTATCTTCATACAGTCTAACAGAAAAGCCCTGAAATCACGACAATTTGGGATGTTGCAGAGCCAGAGATATTACTTACAGTTATCTGATGTTAAATTAACACAAAGTCCTTTAAATATACCTCAACAGCTAATTACAGTCTTCCACATATTTGCAGAATAAATTTTCAGTAAAAGTTAATTGAGCTGAGACAGGAGCGGATTTTATCATCTTTTACCGCCATTTTATTATCTGGTCTGCTATTGCTGAAAAAAAAGTTATTTTCCGAGTGACTTCAGGGCAATCCTTGACATCAAGCTCCAAGTTCAGAGGTTGGCAAAATAATTCGATAGAGAATGTTTTAACAAGGAAATGAAAACAAATAAAGAAAACTCAATTGTATTCAGTTCTTTTCCTTCCATGCCATTTTATGGCTTTCAAGAACAGCATATTTGTTTTACAGTTTTGCTTTAACACTTCAGTCTGTCATGGCACTGGTGCTTTGCAAGGTTGCAAAGTTCTCTGCATAATTCAGTAACCTGGCAGTGAACAGAAAAACACTAACAGGAAATCTCAGGTCTGTGAGCATGTTATATGTGAAGGTTAGCAGACAACAGAAAGGTGGTTTTTTTGCGCACTATGTAAGCAGGATAACCAAGTAAGATACAAGTGTCCATCTCAGATTTCCAACCAATGAACCATATGTGCTGGTTGTTAATCAGAAGCTACTTGTTGAAATCAAAGAGGCCATATTATTGTAAAATTTTTCAGAAACAGATCTATTACAGTGAACAAATGCAACACCACATCATATGAGTTAATCATCTAAAATGAGCAATTAAGTTTCAAGCATTACATGAGAGAAGAAAAACTGGACCATGTGATAAAAAAGAATAGCCACTGACTGCATTTAAGAAAAAAACATACTTTCTTTTAAGAAAAGATCCTAACCTGGGAAAGGAGTCAATTGTGGTTCCTTTCTTTGAAAGCTGCCTCAAATATGTAAAATATAACTTCCCTGAATAATTTTAGAAGTGTAGAGCTATTGCTTCACTTCAGCTGAGGAAAGGACAGGAACCTCAGATAGGAAAGAAACCCTTCTTTGATTTATTTCTACTAATTCTCTTGCTGATCCTCTACTCAAAACAGCAGCACTTGGTTGGACAGAATTTGCACAACAGATTGTGCAAACGTCACAGGAATTATATCTGTTAACTCAGAGGGTCAATACTTAGCTGGGTAGTTGCAGTGAGGTTAACACAATATTAGAGCAGCTGTGCTGGAATAAAGTTCACTATAGCTCACGATGCTGTCTGCTAACACTCGCCAAAATCTGGTACCTAAGAAACAGTATAGGACACATATGACATCCCTGCTCCAGCTATTTGTAATGTTGGGATTTCCTTGACTGCACATAGTGTCCCAAGAAGCCAAAACTCCTAGTGCTTCCAACTTCTCAAATGATTTAAATATAGAGAAGGACAATAAAATTCCTACTCTTCTGGTCTGATAGTTGGCTCTGTGTATGGAAAAATAACATCAAGATTCTTTGAGAAAAACAGTAAAGCCAGGACTACTCCCCTACGAGTAGAAGATGATAAGAGAGAATTCTTAACTCATTCAGTCATCAAAAAAAGAACTTTGGTATTAAATGCACTCCATTCATTAGAAGTTATAACTTTAGCGAGACTATTGAGATCTCTATTGGTATTTAGCTGTCAGCTCCATAAAGGCAATACTAAACTCTGCATCTTAAGGACTGAAAGTCCTATAACAATCCTCAGGAAAAGAATGAGCATGTCACAGTGTTGTGTATATTACTTTTAGTTCACACTATAAATTCAGTTTTGTAAAACACCAGCTTTCATTCCTCTATGGCTCATGTTCTTATGGCTGAGAAGCATTTCCTTAAGGTAAGCCTTTGCAAGAAGAGCATCTGTGTGGCTGCAACTGTTCATGCAGCAATGTGAGCAAAATACGTATCTTGCAAGATTCCTGTCAACGTAGCTTAAAAACTTAATAATGGCTAAAACTGGGTCTGACCAAATCTTTTTGAAATAGAATATCGCCAGGATCATGAACATCTCTATGGTACCTGAAGATAAAGAACTCAGGAACAGCCACACCTCTCTTAAACCACGTACCATTTCTCTGATATTAAGTGAAAAGATAAAATTTACAGGTAGCATTGAGTCTTCTGTGATTGTTTTTCTTAACTATTTAGTTAGACAATTATTTGTTTACTTTGTTTAATTGCAGAAGATGTAGGTGTTTCAGTAACCACCTAAATGAATGTTGTTAAAGACATTGTGCAACAATGTATGATAAGCATTTTATTTATTTATTCATACATTCTCACAGGTTTCCAGTTCAGCATATCACTCATCACCTGCAAACTTGGCTCTGTGGTCCCTGGTTGAAACAAAAGCATTTTAAAGTCTCAGTTTGGGTAACCGACATAAAAGATACACTTTCTTAGACACCAAGTCACCTGTCACCAACACTCCCCAGGTTTAATGAGCTATCATTCTTAAAACAGGACTTTCATTACTGTCTAGTGGTTCTTACTCTTAGTAAAAAAATATCAAAAGGCTATCCTTACAGATATGTAAACTATTTTCTAAAGCCTGCACATCTGAAGTAGCATCCAGATCAGAATATAAACAATTGGAGAAAAGTTAACTAGGATAATTATAACTATTTGCGCTTTCCCCAGTATGAGGATCACTGATGTCTGATCATATTTATTTCAATTTAAGCCACTATGACTTAATTTCTGCATGCTACTTCCAAACAGCATTTTAAAGTATTAATTTATCGTGACATTATTCTACAAATATTCACTGATTTGCAGAGATGAACAGAACTGGAACACTTAACTGTCAAAGAACATCGAAGAAGGTAATTAAAGTGTTTATGCATTCCAATATGATAATGGAGTACAATTTAAATTTACAAAAAAAGTTTTCAGCCCAGACTCAAAGTTAAAACATTAGTTTATTAACTGATATGCCAGAGTTACTTTGAGAATTAATACAGAATTCTTTAGTTTTTGAAGAGCTAAAAATACACATCTGTGTTTCATGAGAAATTTAATTATGGGCTGTAAAAAGAGTACTTTGTTGGGTTCTCTAATATGTAATTATATACCAGGTTCAAGTTCCCAGGCACAGGCAGGATAGAATTTTCAAATATGAACCTTTAAAACTAAAAAAAAAATTGTCACCTGTTTTTCAGGGTTGTTGAACAATTTTATTGCCTATGTGCTAAGAAAATCAAGTCCCTTTAAAAATGTTTATACATTAATCCAATTAATTATGCTATTCCTTTTGAAAACTCTGGCTTACATATATGTGTTACTGGATGCATAAGTGTGAAACACGCTCACTGACAACAGTATCACAGATGCACGGTGAATGCTGAGCCAAGCATCATCTTCAGGGATAAGCTATTAATGCCTATCTGTAAAAGCAGACAGTAAATCACTGGAAGAGCTCAGAAAGTTATTTTTGCAGTTGCAGCTCAAGAAATTCCTCTTACATTGGGGAACTCTGCTGGCATAAAGACATTGGAGGTGATAGGATTATCTTCTGAATTACTTGCTCATCAGAGTGCAAGAAGAGGAAGACTTTATATCAGAAATACTTTGAAGGAGAGTGCTTCCCCTATAGTTAAATTTATACCAAGATAAAGAAATTGACAGAGCTTCTACCACTTCAGATCTTCACTAATTTAAGCAGCAATGCATTGGGGCCGTGTAAGGCTAAGAATGTACAACCAGGTCCCATTAAAGCTGCCCAAACTTACTTGAATGGATTGAGAATATGGGAACAATTCTGCTACCAGTATTAATCTTCACTTCAACACATACCACTAGTTGCATATACACAATATGAGATGAACCCTCGATCATACTTACTTGAAAATAACCTATTGCTTATATATTAAAAAAACCAAAACCCTCACACAAAAATGAGCGTTGCACCAAGGTAATTAATTGGATCAGGTCAAACTATAAATGCTATTGACTGACTGCAGTGACACCTGTTATTTGTTTCATAATATATGCACTTCTGCAGTCTTTGTTTCACCCCTGAATATTAATTTCAAATACTCCATGTTAGATTTCTGAACTTCTCTCATTAATACTAGACAATTATAAGCATCTAAATGTCCAAGATGATTAAAAAAGTATATTTTTAAAAACATCATAATTTATGTGAGAAAAGGAGCAGTGCATATCATGCAATTACACATGAATGCTCTCTCCTTCCAACACACAGTCCACATACATCACTTACACAACCATATATACAATCTAGTATCTACTATAGAAACCTAAAGACACACAAAAATATCCATCTAAAATGAGATTAGATGAGTAGAAACAATGATCTATAATTATTTTTTTCATGTTTATATCTAAAATTTAGAAAACCAAAAGCATAGTCCGAGATTTATTATAGGAAAGTTGACTTGCTTTTCTATAAGATTTCTGTGAAATTATTTGTAAAATTAAGCATTAGGCTGTTAGGATCAGCTCATGTAAGAAGGTAGACTTAGACTCATTATGTTCATCTATTTGCTTTTTTGGACAGAGTAATGTAAGGCGAGCAAGCCAATGTACCTTACCTTAAATTTCATAAAAGAAATGACAAAAGTTGGGATTGCTTGAAGTTCCTAGCAATATG
The DNA here is from genome assembly GCA_013397275.1 of Burhinus bistriatus. Classification (NCBI taxonomy): domain Eukaryota; kingdom Metazoa; phylum Chordata; class Aves; order Charadriiformes; family Burhinidae; genus Burhinus; species Burhinus bistriatus. The sequence goes on from VYXH01002070.1 coordinate 52,225, forward strand.
AAACAAATGGGAAAACAAGAAGAAGGGGGTGGGGGGGGGGAAGAAGCAAACAAAATAAAGCAAAGCAGGCAGAAAGTCCAGAGAGAACAATAGAAGAGCCACACGTGTAAGAATGCAAGATGTACTTAAAATATTATCAAGTTCATGCATCTGTATAATATCTAGTGAAGTAGTTTTCATATCAGATCCGATTTCCAGATTACTAGTCACTACATGATTTATTTTATCTGGAAAAATAGTTACTTACCTTACAGTAACTGTGATTCTTCGAGATGTGTTGACTACACAAGTTCACATATGTGCATAGCTGGTCGATGCATGAGATATTAGATCCCTTTTAATTCTGGAAATGCACATGCAAATAACTGTTCCCTCTGACCACAAATAAGGGATAAGCTTCAATCATTATTCCACTTCCAGTGAAAATTCCTTATAAACTGGGCATTGAATCAGGAGGGAAGATGAATAGGAATTTGTGTGGACAACACACCTTGAGGAAACACAGTGGCAGCTGAGTTGGCTGGAGGACAGGGGCAGACGGTTAGAAATCCTTCCCCCCCACCATCAAAAACCACCCAGACACACTCCACTCTCAAGTAGGATTTTTCTAAGTGAATTTAGGCATCTGCAGCTGAGACAGATAGTCACTCTTTCAGTTCTTTTTGATAGATGGAAAAACACAGTTGCATCTAGCATCTACTGCCCAACTCATCTCATTCTACAGCAGGCACTTAATACAGGTGAGATGGAATGCACCCTGAAAGTGTTTAATTTTGGAAAACAAGAAATTAAGAATACCCTGGACGTTTAAGGGATAAAAGTCTCACGAGGTTATCTCTCCCAGATACCTGGATGCTACCATTCTGTGATACGTATTTCCATATACTAGACTTCAGGCGGAAGACAGAAAGGCTAAGAATAGGGACGTTATATTGGTCACAAAAGTATAAAGCATGTTTGGGTTTTTTTTTTTTAATCAGCTGCCAACAACATTTTATCTATCATTACCTAAGGGACGGATTCATCTGAGGCGGTTTTAACTCTGTTGAAATGCTATGCAACATGAACTTCCAGAAGACGGTTTATTTAGGACACCATCTTAAGAAAGATGCTATCTGGAAAAGTGTCTATCTCTTGCTGACTACAGGTGGAGTGTAAGTACCTAGCTTTTAGATTCTTAAAGATGGAAGAATCCTGTCCTAAATAACTAAGCTAACCAAATAACACAAAACTCCTAAGGAAAGCTTTATGATGGACATCGATACTCCAGGTCAGTAAGATGGAAGAAAGAGGCAATAGATACTATTCTATCTTGCACTGTTAGCTATGGTGATCACAAGGATGTCCAATTCTTTTACATGGTTTCCACAAAACATAACAGGGCTATTTTAAAATGAACTGATCTTATATGTTTGGTCTGATCTTGCACATGTTTGTATACCTAGAACAGACCTTATGGACAACACTTCTTAAAAAACAATAGAGGAATTTTCAATCTAAATGGATTATATAGGGATGCAAACATCTCATATCTGATTCACTGCCAACTGTGCACGGAGAAAAGAAGTACTGCCTCCTTCACATTTTTTCCAGTCAATTAGTTTAGCAAGGTGATTATTAGAATAACCATAGGTGCAGAAAGGGATTTTAAAAAGGGACTTAAATGGCTTGTGTATTCAAGAGTCAGTTGCCATACTATGATTCCAAGGAGTTACTTCTATCAGAAAATATTTCCCTTAAGTTTGCAAAGTGATAAGTTCATGAATGGTTCCTTAAGTACTAAAGAAAATAGTTCTTGCTCTTATAAACCGAATCCACTTTTCTGTTTTTTTAAAGGAATTTAAATCTACATTGTTTTATGATGCCATTTAGAAAAGAGCATGCCTCTTGCATTGCAAGACGACCTCTACTGTCGTTGTTTCATTAAAAAAAAAAAAATTTAAATATATCAACTATGCTTTTGAATATTATCACAGAATTGCAAAATCACAGAATGGTTGAGGTTGAAAGGGACCTCTGGAGGTCATCTGGTACAAACCCCCTGCTCAAACAGGGACATCTAGACCCAGCTGCCCAGAACTATGTCCAGATGGCTTTTGAATACCTCCAAGGACGGAGACACCTCTATGGGAAACGTGTATCAGTGCTTTGTCACCCTCACAGTGAAAAAGCCTCTTCTGATGTTCAGAGGGAACCTCTTGTGTTTCTGTTGCCTCTGGTGCAGTCAGTGGGCACCGCTGAAAAGAGCCTGGCTCCATCCTCTTTGCAGCCTCCCTTCAGATATTTATTATACACATCGATAAGATCCCTCTGAGCCTTCTCTTCTCCAGGCTGAACAGTCCCAGCTCTCTCAGCCTTTCCTCGCAGGAGAGATGCTCCAGACCCTTCATCATCCCTGTGGCCTTCATTGGACTCTCTCCAATATGTCCAAATCTCCCATACTGAGGAGTCCAGAGCTGGACACAGTACTCCAGGTATGGCCTCCCCAGCTGGCAACCACCCTTGACCTGCTGGCAACGCTATCAGTTTGGGTTTGCTGTTGTGATAGCCTTACTTAGCCTGGTTATTTAAATGATCCTTTGCCTAATTTTCACCAACCCATAAGCAATAAAGAATTTGGGTTAAAAGCACTTGGTGAAAAAAAGCTCCACAAGATATTTGATTACAAAACATATGACTGAGATATTTTTTTTCAATTTTCCCTTCAAATACTATATAAATATGGAATACAATACTTATGTCTGTATATTTTTAAACTGCAATGTTGGATTTTCAGCACTAGAATCTCTCCGTAAGTATCATGTAATATGAATGACACTATTATTTTGCCAAGGATCATCTGTATATCTTGTTTCATATAGGTATCCTGTAGTCAACAGGATCAACTGCATTAACTCCTGGCTTCTTTCCCCTCCCCTCCAGAACTGTGCAAACTAAGGTCCTAACATTAGTTGGAATTTGTATATGAAGTCTGCCAAACCTTTCATTATGATTTTCTTGTGAACGGATCAAATATCTCAACATGCAAGTTCTGAGTATAAGAAATTTGATTATCTGTTGACAGATTCTCCCTGAACAGTCATAAGTAAAGCAGCCGAGTGCATAATAAGCTTCTCTATGTGATACATGACAGAAATACAAAAGTTTATAGCAATTAAAAAAACCAAAGTGTGCCGAAAGTTTAGCCATTTGATACCTTACATCTATCTAGTCCCAAGTAGATGAAAGCATTGTGCTTTTTTTTCTATGTATTTTGCTGTTTCAGGATCAGTGACTACTTGGGGTCCAGGACTTTTTGTGCATTGCTTACTGGCCTGGATCCATCCAGATCTCTTTCCCATCAACCTATCACATGCCATGTAGTCGTCATTTTGTACCATGACCAGAGGCGAGGGAACTGGAAGTTATGGTGGACAGCACGAGGAAGCAAAGTATAGAGTGGACATAGGTGCCTGATAGGATGAGAATTTCTCCAGAGATGGATTAGCAGAATTTATGTCAGAAAAAAATTGAGGGCCCCATCACTGTTCTTGACTGGAGACTCCACTGGAGAAGTGGAGTTTGTCTCAAACTGCCAGGCACTCCATCAGGGATGTGAGAAGGAATATAGTTCTTCCTCAGGGAAACGAAGAATGATGACATTAGAAATCTAGTGAAATGTCAAACTCTTACTTTCTTCTTAAAGTCTGGGAGCTACTGATTTCTGCAGTGTGACATACAGGGGACCAGCGGTTCTACCCAAATTCACCTGGATTGCTACTGGAATATCTTAGTGATATCTAGGAAGAGGAAGTGGTCTTGAGCTAAGCATGTCAAACTGATGAATTTGTGTTGTTTCACTTTCTAGTAATTCACCAGGAATTCTGGAGGCAACTCGGTAATTTCCCTTTCACAGTTTACGTGCTGTCATCTCTGTGGGTATAGCCAGAGGCAGGCAGAGCATGGAGTGGCTGAGGTCTGCATCCTCCTGCATCACCTCTGCATAAAGCTCAGGAAAAGGTGGTGAGGCTGTTCCTCAAAATCCAACCCCAGCACAGGCAGCAGACCCGGTCAAGGCTGTTGGCAGCAGAAACTGCATTGTGTGCCATGGTATGGAGACAAAAGGACTGCCTCAGCCTGCCACAGGCACCAGCATGAGGCTTCAGTGCCCACTCCCTCTGCTTCAGCAGCCCCATTGCTCAGTGGCATGCTGTGGCATAGGCACACACCTGTCATCAGACCAATGTTGCAGCAAGGAAAATGAAAAATTCCAGTGCTCAGACACTGGAACTGAACAGCAAAGCTACAGCTGCCTTAGCCACACAAGGAAAGAGATTCACTCCTTTCAAAGCTCTTCTATGTCTCTGTAGGGAATGCAAGGAAACACAGACAAAAAGTGCTTCCTCTTTCTATCTTGCTGGGACTGAGCAGATTGTCTCAGCAATGTTTCCTGTGTTTGCCATGAAGAAAGCAAATGATCAGGATTAGGAAGTGAGTCATGATCACTTGGCATCATTGAGTATAGCCATTCTAGTGCAAAGCCAATGCACTAGAGCATATACAAAACAAAAACAAAACAAAAAAACCCAAGAAAAAAACATGACCGAAAACAACTCCTTAGAGCAGATAGTCAAATGCCACCGTGCAATAGAAAGAAACCTGTGCCTAAATTGTAACTGCCACCTGAGCCTAAAAGCCCAAAGACTATACCTAAGCAATCTCTTGGACTATTCTTTTTCTTATCCCAGAAACCCAGTGTGATAGAAACAGAAGTGACGCACTGCTTCAGGTAACAAATCATTGCAATATCATTCATGTTCTGCCTGAAAACCTCTTGTGGAACTTTAGGATCTACTGGTTTGCTACTATCTACAATAACTGTTTTTGTTCTTTTTGGCTCCTACTGCTGAGAACAGGAAAATCTCTGCAGGATCACCATTTTATTTTCTTTATCCACTAGTAAACATCTGCAACACTGGTTCCTTTATTCTCAGATAATCTTTCCCAGTTTTACTATTGTGCTTGCTTTTCACTTGAACTGCTCATCAAAAGGAAACATAATAAGCTATGAGAGCTACAAAACGTATTTTTAAAGCCCCCCTCATGATAAACTGATTCATATAGTTATGCAAGAGAAACTTACATCATTCTCCTGCACATCGGTCACAGTATGATGAGGGTCAGGATAGTACTTCAAGAACTGGGCTACATAGGTCATGACAGACTTTTCATCTGGCTTGTCAACATCCACATCTAGACAAGTATAGAATATGGTAAATTAATTTTTAGCTGAATGGCACAAAATGCTCCTTAAATGTCTAAACACTACGAATTAGCACATCTGATTTAACCCATGCAAGTAGTTCAAACTTTTCTCAACTATGCATTAGGTACCTTCTGGATCAAGGAGCCTCGGAATTCCTAGTTCTGCTTCTGCGAGTGTGAAGGCTTCTTCCAGGTTTTCTCTATTTGACCTTCCCCTCACTTTCTCCATGTCCACTAAATCTGGGCGGATAGCATGAATAACGGAATGAAATGCAACACCACTTCTCCAACTTTGTCCAAAATCTTTGATTTCAATTCCAACTTGCCTAAAGAAGATGAAAGAAAAAAAAAGTGGCGTGTAACAACATCAGGACTAGATGAAATAGGGGAGGAGACAGGGCACTCCACCCAGTGGCTACCAATCATTAAACCTAAACCACCTGTTGTTCCTGCAATGCTAATCGGGTCAACTACAGCTCCATCCATCCACTGCATCAATTAATTTCTGCCTATGAAGATCCAAGAGGTTTTTTTGTCACATACATACTGTATTTGTCTCCGGTGAGCTTGCTAGTAGCAATGGTATTTTGAACAAATGAAGTGCACCAAGGCTCTCAAGGTTCTTGTACGACACACACAGAGTCTGTGGATGCATGCAGCTCCATTCACTATTCTCTCCCTCACTATAAAATGCTTCATATCTCCCTTCATTATAACTACTGCAGTTCAGTTAGGTACATCAGTATCATATAAAAAAAAAAAAAAAAAGAAAAAAGACTGCATTAATCTGTTATCTTTTAAAATGATGCTGTTCAGGTGAAAATACAACACACATTTCTTTACATTCTTACCAAAAGCTTGAGTGATATTACCATTTCATACACCCAGAACACTCATGTCCACTAAAACATAAACACAAATGATCAAGAAATAGCAATACACAATGAGAAAGCAGTCAGAACTGAATGATGCTTCTGACTGCTTCTTTTAAAAGTAATTCTGAACGGCGGTCCACAGACTGCAAGACTGTCCTTTACTTTGAGCATGCAAACTTCCTTTGAGGACCCGCTTAGACACTGAGGTAGTCTTGCCATTGGGAGGTCCACAGCAACAGTAACTCTGAATGAAGGCTTCATTCAAAGCTCTCTGTGAACAGTGAAACACTTTCACTGACTCTAATGAGCTAGCCCTTTTACAATGTGAAGCAGGGCTAGGCAAAGTGTACCATCCTTCCTTTAGGCTTCTTTCAACACATTTCACCTACTCTTCCCAATAATTTTGACAGTTTCATTTATGAACTGTATTCATTTCTGAACAGTTTCACTTATGTTTGTATTCTGTTTGCTTAGATGTCTGGAAAATGCAGCTGACCACTTTCAGTTGCCTATCTCTTACTGACAAGAGTGCAATAGGAAGAATGCCAAATTAGACTGTACTGCACTATAAATTACTGTATTCTACCTATTTATTGGAGAACTGGAGAAAGTCTGTATCTTTACAATTACATTTCTTTTCTCTTAGGCACCGTTCCATAACTGGCCATTTCACCTCTACATTTTGCACGTGACTGATCTCTTTAAATAGCAGTGATTCCATAATTTGAAGAAATAAATTCATTTTGTTCTTTTATATCTTTGATTTTTATTTTCTTATTGTGGATGCCATCAAACTACTATTGTATCTTTGATGTAATTTATGCCTTTTTTTTAACGTCTTTTGGAAGCAGAGCAAATGTGGGATAATTATACCAAATAAAGGACAAGATTCTTAAGTTAACAAGACATAGCAAGAAATAACTCCAAAATAACATGGATTAAAAAGGATGAATATTCAGGGCATTTTTTGTAGTAATATGTCCCTCGTATCACAAAACTGCAGAAGGATATTCATAATTTTTCATCACCTGCCTTTCAACAGCAAGTGCCTGAATTTAATGCTTCTACAAGCTCTGTCACTGAGGAATGCTAAGTCGGTGTGGGACTCACATTGTCACATCAAGTATTTTGGCAGTAGGACTAATACATTGTCATTCGGACATCTAAATCCCCTTTCAGTTTCTCATTCTGTCAAAGATAATCCCATTCATTATTCAGAAACTAGAAAATATGATTCCTTGTAAAATTAATGCAAATTGTTATTTATTACTTGCTTGTTGTATGGTGGTAACATTTAGCAGCCTTGGTTGTCAAAAAGGATATGATCACAGGCAGTTGCCACATAAATACAGAGCAAAAGGACAATCTCTGACCGAGAGTTTAGAATCTGAAGAAAAAGTTTGCGCTTAAGATATAAATTCAGTTCATTTGTAGGTTACTTACTTTGCTGCTGTGTACTGTATCCATTTTAACAAAGCCTTCCTGGCGCTTCCTTGGACCTTGGTTACCACCTTCCGTTTGCTTGGGGGACTCGCAGTTTCTGAACTGACAACACTTTCCACAGAAGAAGCGCTGCTAGACAACGACTGCAGCTGCGGGAGGTTGCTGGTAAGCTCTTCAATCTGTGGGGAAGAAAGTTAGTGGACTGTGTGTAGATAATCTGCTTTAATTCTCACCAGTTTCTTAAAGAATTTCCTAGTACAACTGATAAAAAGTTGGGCAGAAGCCAGGATTAAAAACTTGTGTTTTACTTTACTGTACATTAAAGTAGCTTCAAAAATGCTAATACATGTGCCCAGACGATGGTCTTCATTTCAGAAGTACAGGACATCTAGCAATCATTGACTTTCTACAGCTAGAACAATATGCAAGTGTGTCATGTTATCTAGTATGAAAAATTACCATTGAAATAGGGACAATGGCTTACATTTAGCTTGAATTCAAATTATAAAACAATCCACTAATTTCAGAGGAGGCTCACTTAATTTAAGAATGGAAGTGACCTCAGTCATCTCATCTGGATAGTTCTTTATTTACCATTGCACTGTTTTGGCATGAATTCAATTGCGGCTTTGCTTAGAGGTACCTTGTGAAGGAATGGTGAATCTACTGCAGGCAAAGTGCATTAGTAGTGCTTGCCAAGGGTGCACGACAGCTATTTGCATCATGCCTTTCATCAAATGAAAATCATTTACTTGACTCTTTTAAGAATATGAAGTTCACTAACAATTTGGTTCTTTAACATGAAAAAGGTTATATCCAGAGGACGTTGCAACATTGTCTGTGCTGTCTACTTAAAAAACGAAGTTTTGTCACATCACAGAATGAGTCTGCCACAAGAACCACAGTTCTCATGCATTTCTGCTTTCATTCATGTTAAAATGATGTATTTGCCTGTGACAACTAAAGAAAAGCTCAAAAAATGACCAAAGTAAAACTGAAGCAGAGAACTAGAGCTTCAGTAACTGAGAAGCATAATTTTCCCTGTTCATCTCAATGCCCTATACATTAAAATAAAAACATTAATATAATTCTGGCTAATTTTTTTTCTGAGAAGGAGATCTGAACCATTGAGGCATCTCACTGGTTAGTGCTTAGGAGAACAGCATCTCTGAGACATGAAAACTACATTAAAAGAGAGCCAAAGCCAAAAAACTCCATGAAGAAAAGCAACAAAATCAGTTGTTTTTTTTAACTGTTGAGCAGTGACTCATTTTGTTAACTCATATGGACAGGATTTATAAAGTCATTTTTCCCTCCCACCTAACTTCAACAGAATGCAAATGATTTCTCCTCTACAAATTCAAACCCGTCTCCATCTACACCATTCACAGCTAAACTTTGTCCTTGGAAATAACCGCATCTCCCAGCAAAATGAGCATTTTTACATGTATTGTCTGACATCATATGCACTGGAATTAGACATATAGCTCAATCACCAGTGAGGTTGCTAAAGGTACTTGTACCATGAATCCACAATCCTATTCTTTACTTTTGTTGTTCTCTTGTATTCTTCAGAGAAAGTGGAAGAATATGTTGCAGTGATGAAGGAACTCCGTTCTAGGCCCAGACCAACATATTCTAAAGACAAGTATCTAATTTTACCCAATGCGTAGCATCCCTACCATCAACTGTTGCATTATTGAGGATCAGATCCTCAGCTAATTCAAAATAACTTAGCTATGGTGAAAGACTGGCACTACACCAGTTCATATGAAATGATGTTCTGAATCATTATTTGAGCAAGCTACACTGAAGTACAGAAAAATGTAGTACCTGAAAATATAAAATTATGGTCCACACCAAGCCAAGCACAATAGAAGGCCTGCCATCAGCAATATCGGTTGAGTTTATGTTGACAAGCTTAATCTATATAGGAAAGAAAACATGTGTTACTCCCACACACAACGAATGATAACAATTATGAAATGCATTTCAAACAGATTCTACATTTTTAATGCATTTTTGCAATCAAATAACAAGTTTCTTAATTAAAAAATCATTGAATGGTACAATTTCACTTTTTAGACACATATAGCTATAGGTAATGAAAGATTTTTAAGACCATTGCGTGTTATTATTTGTAGAAAAAATATTTAATTTCAAGTAGAAAGAACAATCAACATTACATAGAACCATTGTACAAACCGGAGATCCTCTGTATATGGACTAGCGTGAAAAGCAAAGAGAAAGGATGATACAAAAATAAGTTTTAAATGATTAACTATTAGGTCAATGCATTAATTTAATTTTAAAATGCAAAGAAAGCACATTTTTGGCACATTTTACAACACAATAAGGAAAGCAAATTAAATACTCTGTAACATTTTAAATTATGCAGGGGTTTCTTGCTATAGTTCTAAGAGATTTGGAATGGAAAGAGAAAAGTGAGTTTAAGAATAAACAAGAAAAGGAAAACAGGACGGGTGGGGAGGCATAAAAGAAAGATAAGGGAAAAAGAATGCTGCAGTTCTCCAGTAGAGAGACTTTTTTTGTAAAGGGTATTACCACCTCTGATTAAAGCTCCCTTGCAAGACAAACTTGACTATAGTTCTTTTAAAATAAGAAAAGAGTAGAAAAAAAATGAGTTGTCCAAGGTCACGTGCAGTTTATCAACAGAAACAGGAAGAGATTCCATGACTCTTAACTCCCAAATGCTAATCTATAATCTGAATAAACTATCACCCTAAAATACACTCGTAAGACAGAAGGCAGTAAAGGAGAGAGATAAAGAGTATATCATAAAGAAATTAACAGGTAGATAATGCTCAAGGAAATGGAATAGAACAGGTAGTACTGGAAAATTAGCAAATATGTTAATACTTTGTTTCTCAGCAAAACTAAGAGTCTGCCATCAGTCATGATATAAATATGAAGGGCTGCTGAAGTGTTCATGCACTGCAGGCTTGTTCATGGACAAGGGTTGCAGAAAAACCTTGGAGAATAGGTTAAAGAAAAGCAGGAAAATGACTTTAGGTGACCTCATTTGTCTCCCTAAAACAGAAAAAAAGACTGTAGTTCTCTGAAGCAGCAGCTGGAAACCGACTAGATAATGTCAAGGGCAAACAAAAAATTGTTGTTCAGGGCTGCGAAGCTCTTTTCAGAATTAAAACTCCACAGGCTGCTTGGGAAGAGGTAGAGGAGAAATCCCCACATGTTATATTTCCAATCCTCTCCATCAAGAAATCTGACAAAACTCTGGAAAAATTGACGTTGCTTGCCTGTCTACCAGTCAATCAGGAAAATTTTCTATTACCTACCTTAAGAAAAATATACCAAGAATCTCATTCTCCCAGCTGGACCAATTCTAACAAAAGTTTTCCTTTTTCTAGAAAGTGAGGTTTTTCTTATATGTATTGCAGATCAAAAGATTTACAGGGACTCAGCTAAAGCTTCTGATTAGGCTACTGTCCACAGAAGCACAGCCTATCTAGTCTAGTTATTGTGTTACCTTTGTCTTATACTCCATTAAAATGGATCTAAAATTACAAAATAAACTTTTCAGAACCACGAAAAAAACGGGTTGGTCCTGAATGATATCTGTTAATTGCCAGCTGCATTTTGCAGTATAACAGGAGTATTTGCAGAAGTCTGTTTGGACAGTGAAAATAGGAAGTTGATTAATACATGTAATAACCTTTACTTATGGGAGAGCCCACAGAGGAAAGGAGACCCTGTCGGCACACCCCAAAGTGCTGCGCACAGCCACCTTCCTCCCTTCGTTCACCTTTGAGTGCAGACCAGGGACTGCACTCAGCTGCTGAGGTGGCATTTGTTGTCTGAATAGCGTCCCTGCCTCCTCTGGGAGGAAAAGGGTAACAGACTGGATAGAAGCATCCTTCAGGCTGCATTCAGCCTAGAGACCATGTGCTAATGCACACCGATCTACCTGACACACTGCATATTTCCAACTCCCTCTAGAAGAAAATCTGGCATATTGATACAAAGGACATACAAAAATAACTCAGACATGTCCAGACAAAAATACTCAGATATCATAAGCAAAATCACAGCGCTCCATTTCTGGCAATCCATCTTGATCCTCAGTAGGGCCAGTTATCTAGTTGCACTGCTATATTATTTCTGGGATCTCAGCTGGGTCATTCAAAGTTCAGGTCACCCACTACATTGTGGCATGTAAACTAGGGAAGCATGTTTTCTGGCTCGTCACCCCAGCCTTGTCTTAGATTATACAGGTCTCATGACAAAGCAGCTCTCTTTGTATCTAAGCTTCCACTCTCAGGCTGCACATGATATGGTTTGTATTAACAAACTGTACTACATAAACTAGTGAAATTATGAGCTAAAGCTGAATTTTGTGTTGGGAATATATTTGCCTTTGCTTTGGTTATACATTTTTTTAATTCGAAAAAGTTCTCTTACAGATTTCTTTCCACAAGCAGCTGCTAAGACTGTTTCCCGTGTAACAGAAATATAATTAGGTGAAGATGCCATAGGGTTAAAGAGAGGGAAAGAATGCCAAAACCCAACAACTCCTGGTCTACGATATTGTATAGACATCAAATTCATCAGGTGTTACATATGCATTGAGAAAAATTGAACTAAAATGTAGAAATTAGAAGAACAAAGTATCTGCAATCTAATTAAAAAAAACAGATACAAGGCTTTACAATACAGAGAGAAAAGTCAGGAAAAAAGGTAGAAGAAGACTCTTTATCCTGATATTCTGCCTAGATCACATTGAGCTTCTAGGTTTTCTGTCTTTTGTTAAATTCATAAATTTTTTTTTTCCATTTCTAAAATTGCCACAGCACTGATTTTACCAGAATCAATACAGGAATTAGTTTGAAGTCCTGCCAAGCTAATAAGGGGTCACACTGTTCTAAATTTTCATATCTGTACTTTCAGGGAGTAGAGTTTTGCATGTACAGCTCAGTGAAGTCCATAAATTTATTCTTTTAATTATAAATTAATGCCTGTACTGAACTGAAGATCATTGTTCTTTGCTGAGAACAGCAACAGGAAAGTAGGGAACAAGAGGAGCTGAGGAGTACTTAAAAAAAGGGAGAGGAAGAAAATCATCCAAAAATAAGTTTTACCCTATCCATCACGACATACTAGTGTGGATCTTGACATTTTTACTTTACAGCAGCTTTTAGGCACTGTGTAGAAACTGAAAACCGCATACATAGCTCAAATTTTGGAGAATAAGAACAGGTAGGTGGATACAAGTCATACAGTTAAGGAAAGAAAGAAAGAAAAAAAGAAGGAAAAAACAAGACTAAGTGCTACCAAACCTACCCGTCTTCCTTCTAGAAACTTAAGAGCTGTGCCAATGTTGGCAACCCAGTGAATTCGCTTCAGCTGACGTCCCTGCTCACAAGGCTGAAAGAGAAAGAACAGTGTAAACTCCAATTAGATTTATGCCAATTTGCTGAAAAAAATGAAGCTCCAGATTATTATAAGTACCTATGTACATACCATAGTCTGATTTACATGTAAAAACGTTCTTTGGAAGAGCTGAATTGTATCTTCGCATATACCAACAGGGAGGATTGACAGATATAGAGGACATAAATGTGTTACTTCTATTCTAAAAATGTTATATATGTCTTAATAACCTCAGGATGCAAGCCGTCAGCCTCAGCCCATAAACTTCATCAAATCAGAGAACTGTTTTTCTTATGTAAAACAAACTACTACTATTTTTATACACACACACACACACACACACACATATATGTATTTGAGAGAAAGTAACATTCTGTCAGTAAAGTATTTTTGCCTGCAAAGGAAAAGTCAAGGTGGTTGTTATTTTTAAAAATTGGTCTTCAGTGAAGAAATTTTACCTAGAGGATTTTTATCCATTCTCTCTAATACTTTATTGGTGATTAAAAAAAACAACTATCACAAACCCTCATTGAACAATGAATTTTGCTGAACTTCAGACATGTAGGCTAAAAAAAGACAGAATTCTTTGAATTAAATTGAGAACATATCCTAGCTTTCTAAAACTCTTTAGTGGAATTAAATTCCCCACTGAATCTTATATTGTAATGCAAATATACAACTACTATCATTTAAATTCATGTTCATAAAGTTACAAACTGATTTAACAAAGGCCTGCTATAGATTCTGAAATGCCTCTTGCAATTACTACAGAATATCATATTCTGCTATACATGACCTTTAAATTAACCAGACATTATTCTGGTTCTGGTCTTTCATCAATTAACGTAGGCAGGATACAATCCAATGAAGTTCATTGTAACAGGTGCCGTCATTAAAATTTTTTTCCTGTGTTACTACTTCTGTTTTGCCACAAGAGGGAGACTTTCTGTCTTAGAAGAACAGAAAGAGGTGTATTTCCAGAGCAGAAACACACTTGAAAGTATAGCTTTTTTCCCATCTTAGAGTAAAATCACTCTTGCAGTCTGAATTACTACCTAATTTTGGGTATCACCTGCAATCAAAACAGACGTGAAATATGAAAAAGGGGCAGAAGTCTGGCACTTGCAAATTGCCTGCATGTGAGGGAAGAGGCAATGTCTGAATCCTAGAGCAAGCCACGTGATGGACTCTCGCTCTACTATTTCAGATGCTGCCACCCGATCTGAAAGCTGGTTTGGAAAAAGTGAAAGCCCTTGGCCTAAAACCCTTTCGTTTTTCTCCCACATCACATGGACAAAAGTAGCCTGGCTCCCAAGAGACAGCCCATTTGCCATGTACACACCGTGGCCGCTGTACACAACTTGGCCGTGAAAAAGTCTTTTGGCATCAGTTAAGGTGCTTTACAGTGGCAGAGCAGCTGTCAAGGTAAATGGATGTAAGACCCCATGAAATTTGAGGGGTTCACCAATTTTTTTCAGAGAGAAAGCTGTAAATTTAACAAGAAAAGTCTATATCTTCAAGACATATAGAAATAGCTTGCAGTTTAGACCTTTGTATCAGAATAGTTAACGCCCAGATGAACTACAAAGACTAATACAAATAAGCAATTTTTATGAACTAATAAGACAAAATTAACAGAAAATGCACAAAATCAAAAATGTCAGTCTGTAATCATTTGGAGGGGGGGGGTGTGTCTAACCAGATAGCCTACTCTGTGAATAAGCTTATTTTGCTATATAGCAGTCAGTTTTTTGTGGCATTCAAATATAGAAACATATTAGAAAACTATACCCTAGAGAAGTTATGCAACTATCATGTATATTTAGAAGGAAGGAAGTTCTTACCAGCTTCTGCCCTGAAAGAACCTCCAAAAGGGCAATTAGCATTACCCCATCTTTGATATCTTCAAACAGATCATTCACCAGCATGGGAGGATTGCGCTGAAAGGGAGAAGACTTCAGATATTACAACAGCTCACCATCCTACCTCCCTTCCTTTCAAACAGAAGCACAAAGAGTGGCTAATCCCCTTCTTTACATTTTATAATGGTTAATACCAATGTATCATTTAACCATTGCTTTGCCACCATATAATTTAACTATTTAACATTTCTGGTGCAGGACTGTAACACTAGGCACTTTCTGCCACTAATGATATAATGGAAAAACCTCCTGCTCCCTAAAACAAGCACAGAAACACGCCAACAACTGCCTATGAGTCTACAAAATACACACAACTTACAGATGTGCTATTACAGTGACATTTCAATCTATCAGCGTATTTTGCCTGGTGTTAAGTATGTCACAGCAATTTCACTCTCAGTCTGAGCAACACAAGGAGCTGTATGAATGAAAGATCCCTAAAGCAGAGTGGCTGGTTGAGCAGCGCTGCTACTTTCTCACAGCTGACAGTTGTTACACCAAGTTGCTGTATTTTCTCTCCTCCAGGCCTTGCAGGCTTCCAGTGCTGTTAGCACTGTGTCAGCTCCTGCTTAAGACAAATTGCTTAGCATATGTCTTTACATCGCAAATGCAACAATGATAATACTGAAAAAATATGTAAACAGATGATGTTTTAGGAATTTTGAATAACAAGGTCACATCATTAAACTCCGTCTTCTTAAATACATCCCAGTTTGTGGAACTATAGCTCTCATCTTTAATGATCACAAAATGCCTCTTAGAAACATCAAGTTTTAACTTGGTTCAGCTAAAATAAATGAAATAAACACCCTCTAGCTTCCATGAGCTTGTCAGCATTCAAATACTTGCTTATTAACATAATACTAATATTAACACCTGCTAATTCACTAAAATGGCAGACTACAAAATTCTTTAAATTAGTTCAAGTTTAATAATTTACCTTTGGGGTACTTCTGAAAAAAAGATGCTTGTACAACAATTTAATCTATTGCTTCTGTTCTGTAGAAACATAGATTTGAAAAGATGAACCTAACAAATGAAACACTGCTCTTGAAAAGGTAAAAATGCCTTGAAAAATCAGGAGAAAGCAAAGTTTTCTAGTTCCCAAAACATCTTGCCTTCATTGTTCAGCTTGGATCAACTAATATTTCAATGAGACATAATTTTGGCATAAAGTGGAAAAAGAACTCCTCCGCTGAAAGCAGACTTCATCTGAGATTTGATGTGCTCTAATAGCCACAATAACAAGAGTATTTTCTCACCTATATAAAATAAAGCAGTATTACAACTCATTATGAGAGTATATGTAATCATAGCTCTTATTTCCTAGCAATGCAATAGATAATGGATCATATTCTTTAATATAACACCAAAGAAATCAATGCAGCAAACAGGTCACTGGAGATTAATTTGCCCCAGTCTTGAATCACAGGCAGTTGACATAAATTCAATTAATTTTCCTCACCTTCTATGTTATCATTTCCTGTTTGAAGTTTGGAGCAGCTTTGGGTTTATCAGTACTACCGCATGATACAATACTGAAGAATTTTGTGCTAAAATAATTCAGCAATAAAGACAACAGGATTATAGCAGCTGACATCCTAATCCAACAGGAGGTGAAGGCCTAAAAAATCTCACCAACTACCTAAATGCCCCAGTAGTGAGATTTGTCTCTTGAAGCTCGCTCTACAGTAATGAAGAGAGACAGGTTCTTATAGAGGGCAATTTAGGACATGTTTAGACTGAAGGGTGAGATTTACAGGGCCCCATAACCCTGGTGCCCATAACGTGCCTGTCAGATGACCTGTTTGAGCGCAACACAGCTCCATTCCAGCTTGACTGGTTTGGTATCCTTAATCTCAAATCCGGTTACAGGCCAGAATTTGCCTCATTCCAACATGAATCAAAAGTCATCTGGAATTCATATGCAAACTGAGTCTGGGAAGCACCTCTGTTTCCACAGTGTATAGCTTCCCACTATAGATGCAACCTCTGATCACCCATGTCAAGCTCTTGCTCTGCACCACAACCTTCACTGGTCGGCTCCTCACTGACAGGAGTTACAAAAACTAGATTTGCGCCCTAACTGAGGCATGGTACTAAGGTAAGGCAGTGAAAGTATCCCTGAAGACATCATCCAATTAAATTAACACCTACAGTACTTTCCTTTCGACGTGAATTGAATACTGGTTTGGGGAAAACTAGGCAAAGTATGAGAAAGCATTGAATAAGAGGAGAACCAGCAAAGAAACCATCAAATGACTTACATCAAAGTTAGTAAGACCTGCTGCTATGAAGTGTGAGAATCACAATTGTCCATAAATCAGCAGGTTGAAATGTACTTTTTGTTGCTGGAAGGTTGCACAATTACAAACACTGCCAGTGTTTAGCAGCACACACTATGTACCTTAACACCAATAAAGCAGGAACAGAAGGCAGGTACAACAGCTGTGTCACAAGATCTCCTGTATGAGACTCATCTAATATGGAAAATTTGTTAATTATACAGACTGCCAAAAATGTTCTGCATAATATGCTTTATAATATGTTTTCCACTACCCTGAAGACGTTAATACCTTATTACAAGGAGGTAAGACCCTCATTGTGTTTCATAAATCACTTTTTTTTTTTACTATTCTGGGCACATAGCATAGAATCTACCTTATTATTATGACTCCAGTCTCTCAGAAGTTACATTTTTAGTGGCATATATATAAGAATAGATTCTTCTTTTACATAAGGATTCCATAGATCCCAATCTTATTCCCCAGGCTGATACAATTCAGGAAAATATGCATACACTAGCCGATAGTGAGAAGTTCATACACCCTTATTTATTGTATATGGACCATCACACTGGATGGCTCAACCTACTTGACTGTTTTTCCAGGGAGATCCTCTACTAAGATTAACACAACATCTTCTGTTGGAATAGGTAAATAGCTACTCCTTTGCTGCACATATAATGTCAAATGAAATGAAAGGAGAAAGTGAAGCTGTACACTGCTTACTTATTAGCTTCCAGAGAAGAAAGGTTTTCTTTAAAGCTGTATTCCATTAAAACCTATTGAATACTTTTTATTCTAGAGATTAAACAGGACTTAACACCTATTCACTTAGTTGCCTTAATGCACTGCCAAAATACTAACTGTAAATCAGTAAAAGCAGGAAAAGAATACTAACTTAAAATTTTGTAATCTTGAAAATGTTGAATGTACTCCAGATTTTGGCTTTTTGCATGTAAATGTATAGCTCTAGCAATGCAATCAACTGCAATGATCCTAATACACTATATTTTGAATGTTGGAAAGCCTGTGCAAAGAATTTAATGAAGTAATTTTTAAACCAGGAAAAAAAAACATTTGAAAAGTGTATGAAGTAACCTCTCACAACCCAATAATATTAAGGAAAAAGTGTTATTTATAAACTTCTAGAACAAAATTCTTTGGGGGAATTCAGAATATACTTTGATGAACAATTGGACATTAAATCTACAATTTGTCGGGTCTACACTAAGGTTTCGGATGCCTTAGTATTTGATTTTGGTTTCTTCATAAGTTTCTTCAAGGAAGCAAAATAGCAAAGTAATACTACTGATATGCTACATACTGCATTGCATGTATTCTATTAAACACTCATTTATTTGCAGTATATGCAATCACAGTAGTGTAGTTTATAGTGACAACGACATTTAGGAACAGTCATGTCACAAAGAGGGAGGCACACTCAGTACAAGTAAAGTCATGTGCTCTGTAGGAGGAATATGAATTAAGTGGGAATGAATCTTAAAGGTTAATGAAGCAGATTTTTCCCATATTAAATATTTATTTAAATAACTGTATTTAGAATTGATCACAAATGGGAACTGATGAGGAAATGCTTTGTATAAACTTGTTGTTCTCACAAACTTACCTAACTTGCTGCAGTGTTCAGGAAATACTCTGAATGATTTAAAGAACTGAATGTTGGTACGTATGAAAAATATTTGACTGACAAGCCTCAAAAAAAGAGATTCATAATAGACCTGCAATCTCTATAGACATTCCTCCTCTGACACAGTAACATAAGTGTTGTAAAATCCAAAGCTCAGATACGGAACCAACACATATTTGGTAAGCTTCACTCTTCTATTCCAGCACTTTTCTTGCATATCATTTCTCATTTGCATCTTTGCTACAGGAATCTTCTCACACCCTGTACTTAACTTCTCTAATGAATAAATCATACTATACAAACAACAGTAACTGCATCATAATAGATGTCAATGCAAACATTGGAAACTGCCTTTGCTACATTAATTTTCAAATAATGTTTCAAAAACTGCTGAGAAAATGTGTCAAAACCTATCCACATGCACAAACAAGAACAAATCTGTGTAACTACTGAATCCATCTCTGCAGGGAAATACAAGTGGGAACAGAAAGGAGAATGAGAAATTTCGATCACTCTGTAATAGCTGGCCCACTCCTCCACCCCAATTTAATTCCTATATCCTTAAGCACACAGGCTTTCATGTTCCTTGCTGTTAATGGCTATTTTTATGACTGAAGTATGAGGGACTCAGCCCTAAGTTTTACATTATTTGTTTTGTCACACAAATTAATTTAGTGTTCACTGTTTCATATTAGAGATTACATGCAATACTAGTGAAAACATATAGTGACTGTTGGCAAAGAAAACTCCCAGTCAGATTTTCCTCATCATGCAGTCAAGATGGACATTAGCTTAACTTTTTTCTGTGTCAGTGGCTAAGAGACTGGGAGCCTCTGTTCTTCCATTTGAAAAAGACAAAAAGACACAGAATTACTTAGTTCATTGATGAAAATTTATGAGGTTCTTGCACGAAGACCAAGTTACATTTGAAGAACAAACTACCATCCCTGACAGCACTGTGTGTGAGCGCTAATATCTCGATATACCCATTTCTTTTTCTTCCTTTCTTTGCTGTAAAACATACCATTTTGCAATTTCAAAAGCCTTAATATAAGTTTTAATGCTCAGGTTTAATTCAGCATTATGAAACCATTGCGTAGTATAATTTAACAATGTTCACCCATTCTTAGTTTTATTTTTATTTGATATCCATCCTCTGCTTTTGTTTGTTGATGTGTGCATCCTTTTAATGGAAATACAAAATGAGCAATAATTTCTTTCAGTATGTATTTGTTTTTCACTCTAATTGGTGAGTTTACAACAATACTTTGGTGAGTACAAATACTGAAGTTATCCCTGCATCTGGGAACAAAGATGTTATTTGATTGGGTTAAACCAATTTACAGTTTGTGTTCCAAAGCTTTGAAACTACTGTTTCCCAACACTTTCACCAAAGATGACAAAGGCAATAAAAGGCGTATGCCTCTGTTGTTTTACAAAGAGGCATGTTTTTCATCTTCTTTATTCATCTAATCGACCATCTAAAAAATCAGCATAGGCAATGAAATGAAAAACATTTAAGTAATTCCAGTTCTGAACGGATGTAATGTCTCCTTTTTGACATATTTGGTGTAACGTTGTTCTGTATTCTAAACTTTGACTTTGAAAAGACCCCTCAAAAGATATTCAGAAGCACACTCAAATTATTTCTATGTCTTTGAAGGCTGAGACTGAGGTGAGGGAGGTCCAGTTCTAAAACCTTAGAGGTATATTATAGAATCATAGGATGGTTTAGGTTGGAAGGGACCTTAAAGATCATCTAATTCCAACCTCCGTGCCATAGGCAGGGACACATCCCACTAGATCTGGTTTCTCAAAGCCCATCCAACCTGGCTTCAAACACCTCCAGGGATGAGGCCTCAACAACTCTGGGCAACCTGTTCCAGTGCCTCACCACCCTCAAGAGTGAAAAATTTCTTCCTAATATCTAAACTAAATCTACCTTCTTTCAGTTTAAAACTGTTACCCCTCATCTTATTGCTACACTCCCTGACAAAGAGTCCCTCCCCATCTTTCTTGTAGGCCTCCTTTAGGTACTGGAAAGTTGCTCTAAGGTCTCCCTGGAGCCTTCTCTTCTCCAGGCTGAACAACCCCAACTCTCTCAGCCTGTCCTCATAGCAGAGGTACTCTAATACTTTGATCATCTTTGTGGCCCTCCTCTGGACCCACTCCAACAGGTCCATGTCCTTCTTATGTTGGGGGCTCCAGAGCTGGACGCAGTATTCCAGGTGGGGTCTCATCAGAGCAGAGTAGAGGGGCAGAATCACCTCCCTCGACCTGCTGGCCACACTTCTTTTGATGCAGCCCAGGATACAGTTGGCTTTCTGGGCTGCAAGCGCACATTGCTGGCTCATGTTGAGCTTCTCATCAACCAACACGCCCAAGTCCTTCTCCTCAGGGCTGCTCTCAAACCCTTCTCTGCCCAGCCTGTACTGGCACTTGGGATTGCCCTGACCCACGTGCAGGACCTTGCACTTGGCCTTATTGAACTTCATAAGGCTGGCAAGGGTCCACCTCTCCAGCCTGTCAAGGTCCCTCTGGATGGCATCCTGTCCCTGCAGCACGTCCACCACGCCACGCAGCTTGGTGTCGTCAGCAAACTTGCTGAGGGTGCACTCAATCCCAACATCCATGTCGCCAATTAAGATGTTAAACAGCACTGGTCCCAGTACCGACCCCTGAGGAATGCCACTCGTCACTGGTTTCCATTTGGACATCAAGCTGCTGACCGCAACTCTTTGAGTGCAACCATCCAGCCGGTTCCTTATCCACTGAGTGGTCTGTCCATCAAATCCGTGTCTCTCATATTTAGAGACCAGGATGTTGTGCGGGACAGTGTCTAACGCTTTGCACAAGTCCAGGTAGATGATGTGTGTTGCTCTCCCTTTATCCACCAACGCTGTAGCTCCATTCATAGAAGGTCATCAAATTTGTCAGGCACTATTTGTCCTTAGTGAAGCCATGTTGGCTGTCACCAATCACCTCCTTATTTTCCATGTACCTTAGCAGAGTTTCCAGGAGGATCTGCTCCACGATCTTGCCAGGCACGGAAGTGAGACTGATCAGCCTGTAGTTCCCCAGGGCTTCCTTTTTCCCCTTTTTGAAAATGGGGGTTATGTTTCCCCTTTTCCAGTCAGTGGGAACTTCACCAGACTGCCACAACTTTTCAAATTTAATGGAAAGCAGCTTAGCAACCTCATCCATCAGTTCCCTCAGGACCCGCAGATGGATTTCATGAGGTCCCATGGACTTGTTTACCTTCAGGTTCCTTAGATGGTCTCGTACTTGATCTTCACCTACAGTTGGTGGTTCTTCATTCTTACAGACCCTGTTGTTGCCTTCTGCAACTTGGGCGGTGTGGCTCGAGCCCTTTCTGGGGAAGACTGAGGCAAAAAAGTCATTGAGTTCCTCAGCCTTTTCCATATCCCGGGTGACCAGGTCTCCTGTTTCCTTCTGGAGAGGGCTCACATCTTCCCTAGTCTTCCTTTTATTGCTGACATACTTACAGAAGTTTTTGTTGTTGCCCTTGATGTTCCTGGCCAGATTTAATTATATCTGGACTTCAACTTGCCTAACCTGGTCCCTGGCTGCTCAGACAGTTTCTCTGTGTCCCTCCCAGGCTATCTGTCCTTGCTTCCACCCACTTTTGAGTGTGTCCAGGAGTAACTTGGTCATCCATGCAGGCCTCCTGGCTTTTTTGCCTGACTTCTTCTTTGTTGGGATACATCGCTCCTGAGCTTGGAGGAGGTGATCCTTGAGTATTAGCCAGCTTCCTTGGGCCCCTCTCCCCTCTAATGCTTTACCACACGGTACCCTACCAAGCAGATCCCTCAAGAGGCCAAAGCCTGCTCCCCTGAAGTCCAGGGTAGTGAGCTTGCTGCACACCCTCCTTGCTGCCCTAAGGATCTTGAACGCTACCATTTCGTGATCACTGCAGCCAAGGCTACCCTTCAGCTTGACATTCCCCACCAGCCCCTCCTTCTTGGTAAGGACAAAATCCAGAACAGCTTCTCTCCACTTGGAGAAGGAAGTTGTCATCAACGCCATCCAAGAACTTCCTGGATTGCTTGTGCCCTGCTGTGTTGTCCCTCCAACAGATATCGGTGTGGTTGAAGTCCCCCATGAGGACCAGGGCCTGTGAACGTGAGGCTGCTCCAATCTGTCTATAGAAGGCCTTGTCCACTCTGCCATTCTGGTCAGGTAGCCTGCAGACCCCCATTGTAATGTTACCTGCCCCTGCATTCCCTGTAATCCTGAGCCATAAGTTCTTGGTCAGCTCATCATCCATCCTCAGATGGAGCTCCATGCATTCCAGCTGGTTGTTGACACTGAGGGAAACGTGCCCTCCTCGTTTCTCCTGCCTGCCCTTCCTAAAGAGCTTGTGTCCTTCCATTCCAACACTCCAGTCATAGAAGCCACCCCACCACGTCTCCATGATGCCAATGAGATCATAGCCCTGGAGGCGTGTGCATGTATATTTATACATAGCATGCAAATAGAAAACTTCTTGTCCTGTTACACGTGTGTATCTCATTTATCATTAGTCGAACCGCACAGACACAAAAAAATTAAACTGGATGGCCGAAAGATAGATCACATTCATTTGATAGATTGTGAACCAATTTCTGCAAGTGGGTGTCAGAGAAAAGAGACCATTTCTAGTTGCTGAATTTCACCAGATCCCCAAGTCAGAATCACAGAACGTATTCAGCTGGGGTTAGGGAGACAGACAGCAGAGGAACAGATGCAGCCTAGTGCTAACAGCTGACCCAAAATGAAGCTGTGTTATACTACCTGCTAGTTACCATACTTGCAGCTCCTTCCTCTGTGCTCATCCCCTGTGGGACATTGCCTTGTGGGTGAGGGCACAGCTTGTGCTGTACCTCACAGCTTGAGGCTGTTGTACCTCAATCATTCTTTGAGGCATCCCATAATTAGCTGATGCCAAGTCCTTCACCTGTCTTCTGCTTGTGAAAGAACATACCTTTGAATTAGGAAACAATTTTAAAAAGGTAGCATTCTATTGTAAGAGCAAGGGAGAATAAAAAATTCATGCCTCCCTCCTACTCCCTTTCATAAAGCTCAATTCACTGGTACTCCCATTTCATTTACCTGTTTTGTTCATTCTTATTTATTTGTATCCATATTCTCAAATGGATTCTTAATTTTACAGTTAAAAAAGCCAAAAATGATTTTTTAAATCTACTTGATGGACTTAACTTAGTTATTGAACTAGTTTTGCTTTCAATTAGAGCATGACTTTTTAGAAGAAAAGCATACACTAAGATTTTAAAGATTAGCAGTGGAGAATCTTTCAGTCACATCAACCTCTGACCATCACATCCTGCTTTATATGTTCAAAGGATTAATTGTTCTTGATTCTACCTAACACAATCAGATCAGGTCTGCATTTCCATTTCTTCCAAATCACTACCCTTCACAGTGTCAGAAACTGCTCTTTTTTTAATCCTCCTTTGCTCTTCTCAACTAACACAGTATAAGCATGAAAACTCTACCTGAGTAGAGTTTCCTTTCCTTCACCATCAGTTAACCCACGTTCCAAATTGTTATAGAGAAACCCCATCAATCTTTGCTTAGAAAACATTAATTTCTCCTGTTCTTGAGGTTTCATGCAGTTCCTCACTAGGGTTTTTTCAAAAACAAACTCATTCATGATGGAATATTTCTGCAGATAGCCATGGTGTTAGAATTAGATACTTCAGTTACAGTTTTTAGTTTTTTTCTTATTTCTTCTTATTACTTTTTTTCATTAATAATTTTCTTAAATTAGTAAAAATGGCAACTATTAAACTTTCTCCCAAACATTAAAGGAAAGAAACCCAAAGTTTTACAAGAGTAGCCAAGAAGTAGAGAGCCAATTTGAAGTGAACTTACAGTTAATTTTGAAGCCTGTGTATATTGAGTCAAATTCAGCACAGTAACTCTGAATTGCATTTTGGATTACATTGGAAACTGCAATCCGGCAACTGGTGTATACATACACACAAAGTAAGGAGGCAGAAAAGAGCTACGTCTTTGAAAAAAGGAACTCTGTAAGTTCACTTATAATCACGTGGTTACACTTATACATCCTTGTGGTGGGCCGAGCTGCTCTCTCACTCTCTGTCCTCAACACTACAGGGGAACAAAAGATGAAGCAGCTTGTGGGTCAAGATAAAGACAGGGAAATTGCCAGTTACCATCACAAGCAAAATGGGCTCTACTTCGGGAAAAATAATTCATTTCCAATTAAAATAGATTTGGATGGTGAGAAACAAAGACAAAATTGAAAACATCTTCCCCCCACCTACCCCTTTTTTTTTCCCCCAGGCTCAACTTCACTCCTTCACTCTCAGCTCCTCTACCCTACAGTGCTGCAGAGGGATGGGGAATGGGGCTTGGGGCCAGTCCGTAACAGCTCCTCTCTGCCGCTCCTTCCTCCTCACACTTCTCCCCTGCTCCAGCGTGGGCTCTCCAGGGGCCTCAGGGGAGTCTCTGCTCGAGCACTGGGGCTCCTCCTGCCCTCCTTCTGCTTTCGCCTGTGTGCCTGCAGGGCTGTTTCTCACACTTTTTCCCTCACTTCTCACCGCCTGTGTGGCATTTTGCCCTTTCTTAACTACTCTTTCCCAGAGGCACCACCAGCTTGGCTGAGGAGCTCAGCTGTGCCCTGCGCTGGGTCCACTGGAGCCAACTGGACCTGGCTGTGTCTGGCATGGGGCAGCCCTGGTTTCTCCTCACAGAGGCCGCCCTGCAGTCCCTCGCTGCCAGCATGCCAACAGCCGCACCCGGTCGGACATCTCCTTCCATATTATTTAACCCCAGTGTAACTTCACTGGCTTTAACAGACATAGGTCCAAGTGCAGAAGCATGTGTTGCTGTTTCTCTGCTATCAGTGTGAAGCCAGTGCTTCACCGTGTTCCTCGCTAGCTACCATTTTGGCTGGTGCTTCACGTTTTATTGGGTTCAAAGACGAGAGCAGAATGCAGACAATGCGGTGACCCGCCTGGTGGATGAAGGAAAGGCTGTGGATGTTGTCTACTTGGACTTTAGTAAGGCCTTTGACACAGTCTCCCACAGCATTCTGCTAGAGAAGCTGGCAGCCCGTGCCTTAGACAGGTGTACTCTTTGCTGGATTAAAAACTGGCTGGA